>BLKR01003440.1:10000-145847 GCA_011170035.1 Teleogryllus occipitalis | reverse complement strand
GAGCCAGATTCGAGAGCTTTCCCTCGAACGGCAAGGCGAGGAAAATCGCCTGTCACTACTCGCCCCGCCCCGCCCCGCCCCGCCCCCGCCACCGCCCCTCCGCGCCGCGCACGGCCGCTCCCACGCGCCCGACGTTGTCACCCGTCACCCCCTGCCCTCCCCGCTCCACCCCTCGCTCCCCGCCATGCCACGCCCCGTTCCTCCCCGCCCCCTTGTCACCCGCCCCGCCCCATTCTGCTCCCCCGCGCCGCTGTCACCCGCCCCCGCCATGCCACGCCCCGGTCCTCCCCGCCCCCTCGTCACCCGCCCCGCCCCATTCTGCTCCCCCGCGCCGCTGTCACCCGCCCCCGCCATGCCACGCCCCGGTCCTTCCCGCCCCACCCCATTCCGCTCCCCCGCGCCGCTGTCACCCGCCGCGGCCACGGCGCCGGCCCACGTGCTTGCCCGATCACTGGGCGTGGCACAGGGACTTCAAACAGGCAGAAGATCTACGTTTGTGATTCAGCCTTCTAATTCTTACACGCTGTGTACGGAGGAATGCTTCACGTAATATTTTTGGAAAAATGTCTGCTAGAAAGACTGTTCCCTCTTTTATATGGTCACTTTTCGTTCGCATCGCATAAACAAAGCTTACAGAAAAACGGACGGACTCACGAGTAAGTACTTTTCGTAAAACCTTTTTTTGTGTCTGATATTCTCAAATTGTACCAATCGATGGTTTTATGTTAGATTCTTTCCAATACTTCATTTTCAATACTTTCAATATTTCGTGTACGAGAAAATATAAACGCAAATAACATTCACAATTCAAATAAAATTAAAAATAATATGTTAAAAGAATATTGATTTGAAATCATTCCATTTTTTCCGTCCACTATTCCTTTCCCTAAACATAAAAACACAAAAATTCCAACTGAATTTAAATATTCAATTTCCTGTTCACCAGAAAACCTACAACATTAAAAAAGAGCTAAAGAACTACCTGGGGATTTAAAGTGTGTTGCAGAACAGGACCAGGCCAAAAGGGAAGCTTGTTTAAACTATTATGTGTATCAGAAGGACCACTTTCCCGGTGGAATGCGCGTCCGGAACTTGTAGAAGGACGCAGTGCGAGAGATGGCGCGAGGGGCTGGCGGAGGGGCGCGTGTGTGGAGCGCAGCTATTTCTGGGCCTGGCGCGTAGCGAGGCGCATATTGAGGCGGAAACGAACGCCGGCGGCGTCGGCGCTGCATCGGCGCTGGGCCCCGAGGGCGCGGGACGCGAACGGGCTCCGCCTGCGCCTCGTATCAACCAAGCTGCCCATTTTCTCCCGATAGAAAAGGCTAACCGTTTTAGAGAAGGTGGGAAATCCTATTTCGAAAAATGGAGACTACTTTATATAGTACGTGGAGTATGTTTCAGAATCTAGAAGCGTTTGGAGATAGAGAGCAAGGGTTTCAAAGAGGATAGTTTTTGCGGGAAGAGAGATTGACATTCCCAATAATATTGGCAATGTAACAATAGGGGAACTCACGCGTAAGAACATGCACTTGGAGACACATTTGACTCTTCTTTCTGAATAGTCTAAAGAAACATCAATATCACAACTGTGTTAATTAATGTTGTGTATTTTCTCTTGGAGTAGGCAACCTAAATCACTTCACTCCCAGGAGAGTTTCCTACTTTGCACTAGTAATTCTAATTCCACGTATATTTTTTACATCCACAACAATGACCATTATTGAATCCCGGATCATAAGAAATTCCTTATATGTACACACCTTTTTACCATACTTCATTTCTCTAGCTCTCTTGCTAGTTTATATATGTACCTACTATTTACAAATTGCACAGACAATTACTTCAAAACTAATGCATGTATTAGATCGTTACATTAGGGCATGTTGTGAACTTAAATAGCCTGAAATGGAAAAGTAAAGCATATGAAAGTTTGCTAATTGATTCTTCTCGCAATGTTTCGAAAGTTTATAATTATTCAGATTACTCAAAAATGTATCTACTTCAAAATGAATTCAATTACGCTTCCATTATTGTCAATGCAAAGTTCAAATGGTTCACACGTTCTTAAGAGACAAGAGACTTTAAGCAGCACAAGTGCATTTTGACAATTTTTTTCGGGCAGAACGAAGATTAAGTTGATGCAGAAAGAAGGACAATCTGGTATTAACATGTAATTGCAAAGTGTACACAAACAAATAACACTGAATCTATTATTAATTTTACAAATAAATGCAAGATATAATATACGAATGAAATGGGACATCTATTTTAGATAATCATAGAATCAAATGGGTTTGTCTGAAGTACCTAGGAATGTCTACAGTTTTCTCATTTCATTGGTGGTATCAGCCCCTTTACCCATGTGTATAATTACAATATAAACCAATCCGTGTTGTATGAGGCCAGTAACTAGCGACGCGCTTGAGATTTGAATTTGCAGCTCACAGTCAGAGCAACAGTCGAGTCAAATGAGGCTCCCGGGTTCGCTCCCGATGGAGTCAAATATGAACTTTTTTTTATAATTTTATGGTTTTTATTGGTTAATTGGTTAATAAGAAAGTTCTACAGGTAATTTTGCCTATTGTATAGCTATCAACAAATTTTCTCAACTCTCGTAACACAAAATTAAAATCAAATACATTAAAAAAACTAAAGAAACTAGGGTATATTCAACAAATAGTCAACAAAAACGATAGTAATGGGCCAAAATAGACCTTCGGTGTCAAACGACAGTGTTGGTGCGTTTGCTGGTGGAAGGGAGGCCTCCGCCGCGCCTTCTAGGACAGGGCGCCTGGCGCTGTCGCCGACGCAACTGCGAATCGGGGCTGCGCCGCGCTCGTGTCGTAACCACGGCGGCTGCGGCCTCCAAACGAAATGCACATGCGGCAGCGAGAACGCGAAACTTGCTTCGCCGCCCCGAAATCGCAAGTGGCGTGCCAGAATGTTGCAACCGCTTTATAAAGAAGACCGTGTTCCAGTAATTATTTCAGATCTGCACGCAGCCGCAATCCAACGAAGCTTAACGCCATCTCCAACACTCAAGAATGAACAAAGAATCAGGGTCGGTACGAGGGGTACCGGACCTGAGCTCGACAGCCGTCTACGCAGAGGGCACTATCTACCAAGGGAGTCAACCTTTTCAGACCTTTTCACCCCACCTACCGGGGGATGCCAGTTATCTGTGGACCCGCTCGGTCATACGTAAAAAATGACATTTCATTAAAATCCGCCTCCTACTGTTGTAGGAGGCGGATTTTAATGAAACGTCATTTTTTCTTTTCACTTTAGAACAATGCCTTTTAGTATAGACATTAATTTTATATTACAAAACGAAATGACCCATTTTTATATGACCTTTTTTGCATTTTTCTTCGACTTCGACTAATATCTCATTTTTGCCTTTTCCGTAATTTAAAAGCATTTTTGCTGTTTTCATCGATTTTATTATAATTTTAATGGCACTTGCTTCAAATATTATGTATGAAATGCAAAAAATGTTCTCCGCAGAATTCCTGAGTTCTCCGCAGAATTCCTGCCTATTCGATTTCTTCGTTCAGAAATTGTAATGTCAGTCGTTATATGTAACCTAAGGTTCCTGAGACGCCTATCAGCACCATTGTCGGTTCGGCAGAATCCGCAACTAAAGACAGATTTTCTGGTCCAGTCCAAACCAAAGGTTGGAAAACTGAGATCACTTGAACGAAAGGAAGAAGTATCGATTACGTCAGAAACGTATCCAGCGGCTTGAGTTGTTCATGTGAACTGGTTTTGATCAAATTTTTTGTCATTTTTCTTCGCTTTTAGGGTTTTTTTAAAAACATTTTGAGAGCGTTTTATTAATCATTTTTGGTGATGTTTTAGGTCATCAAAAACCGCTCGCTGCTTATCAGGGTCGGGCCTCAGCTGGCCTTAGACCGCCAAATTATAGTCATAAAAAAGTAACAGAAAGTAAGAGTTAATTGAAAAGTTCAGAACTTACAAAGAGTTAGTATCAATTCAATTGATAACGGCTTACTTCGTTAAATCAGATTTATCGAACTGGAAAAAGACATATATATCACTAGCTAGTAGCTAGTGTAGTACAGCCCTGGCAACATAAATTGATGGGGGCCGTCTGCGGCTAAGTTCAGCTTTTGCACGGCTTGGGCAGCCCTTGTCATGACGAAACGTCGCAGGCGGAGCCTCACAAACCATCGTAGCCAATCTCAACGCAGGGGGGAGTTCCCTAACAAAATTACTACAAAATTCGTAAAAAATGGCGGGCGCCGCTAGTCCACATGTAGAAGTATTTTCAAATAAAAAATACATGAAAGAAACACTTGTAGGAACATGAAAGTAAATTCATTGAAATATATATAAACACATAGCACTTAACCACTGCTTAACACAATTCTTTTTGAAGAAATTACATTGATATCAGATCAAATAACACTGATATTAGACCAATTAATTTCTTATACACATTTTAATTCCAATATTATTGTCCATACACAATTTATGAACTTTATCAAATGTCCAGTTTACTACAGATTTTTTGATAAGAAAAACGATTATAATTACATATTTTCAATTGTTCATATGTTTGTTAAATTTCCAAAAATTGCAAAATACTGTCTTTCTCGAATCGATGGAGGACTTCCAGGGAACCATTTTAATAAGAGACTGTAAAATTCAAAGACCAACTGTATATTTATCATTAAAGTAACAATTAAACTAGATATTAAGCAATCAATTTGCATCTCTTGTCAAAACTGTTATTTTGCGATATTCAACTCAGGGACGATTTGGGGACACTCCCCGTCAGGAATAACGCACATTTCGCAATTATTTATAAAATTGTTAATTGTTGCAAAATTTTCTATGAATAGAATTATACAGAGTCCCACCAACTATGGGCCACCTCAAAACTTCTAAACGGTTTCCGATATCAAAATGCAATTTTCGCTTAACAATACGGAATCATGGGGGAAGTAATGTGCGTTAGAGATATTCGAAATATTTTTAGTTTTCGAGAAATTTAATTATCTTTGATTTTTTAAATGGAACCATGTATTTTTTTTACTAGCGATAAATAATCATATGCATTGATGTAACATACGTTAATGTTTTGGTAGTATATTGAGTATAAAATTATACTTTCAGGCATGTAATTTTCAACTAAACGTACGAGATTTCCTGTTAGTAACCGTTGCAATTGTCGCATTTGGGGAAGGTTGCCTTCGCGGCGCCGGCACTTTTGCGAGAACAGGGGAAAGGTTTGGAATTCTCCACAGGATAGGTCACCTCCACGGCACCCAATATCTGCACATCTTGCGAGATATTATGGTTCCGTCGATGTGACAAACGTATCCGGATGAAGAAGTGAATTTTCAGCTTGACAACTTGTCGGCTCACAAAAGTAAATTGGTTCAGCAATGGCTTGCACAGCAGGAGGAAGTACCGGTTCTGGGCTGGCCTCCTCGTGGAGCTGACATGAACCCAATTGAAAATATGTGGGCCGAGACGAAACGTGTCATGGCAGAAAATTGGCCAGATCCATCCCCTTCCACGGAAGATGCTCTCTGGGATGTGGTGATTGATGCGTGGGAGGAGGTAGACCATTGTCCCAACTATCCTGCTACGTTGGTGGCTTCAGTTCGCGCAGATTACAAGCCGTGATAGAAAACTATGACTTTTGGATCTCTTATTGAAGAGAGAAAACGGCCCTGATTAGGGCTACATAAATAATCAAGAATAAAGAATCCACTGCAATGTGGATGTAAACAATATAGTGTAAACAGACCTGAACGTTCTAATTGTTATTGAGTAAAACTACGAGCTCACGACATAACCCGCGACACCACTAAGACAGTGAGCTACTACGTCCCTGACAAAAATTAGCCTAACATTGACAAGTTCCATACCCCACACTTCCTATATTGTAAATACGGTACTGCAATGGGAGAGTAAAGTTATGAATTATGTATAATATTTCTGAGTTAGTATACGTTTCAAATCTATATTTCAGAGCTGTTTTTAAAACAATAACTGAAATAATATAAATACCAGGTGCCTCACAAACTATGGACTACCCTCACAACTTTAAAATGTGTACGATATCGAAATGCAGTTTTCGCCCAAAAACACTGAAGCATAGGACAAGAAAAGTGCCCAGAAATATTGTTAGTAACTATCTATTTAAAAAAAAGATGATTGAATTTATCCAAAAATAAACAATTTTTGGATAAATTCAATCATCCTTCATTTTTTAAATAGACGTTTATAGTTTTTACCTGAAATGAATAGAGCTTGGAAGAGAGTAATAAAATGATTTTTCATTTTTTAATATTTTGAAAGAAAAAACTCACAGTGAGTGTAAAAATTCCTTGTAAACTCAAGACCGGACTTCAAGATCAAAGGCCCCTAGTCAATCAACAGATTAGAGCCCCTCCTATGTAGTAATAAACCAAAAACAAAAATAGCCAAATATTTATATTTGACCAAATAATAATACTAAAATAACTAGGACAGTTTGGTTAACTGGGTCAGATATGCTTTTTATTTTTTTTTTGCGTTTGTTTATCTTAGTTAGCTAAACTTATTACATAATAATATGAAGTTAATATAAAAAACAGTAATAAAAATTATTAATTTTCAAGTTTTAGCAAATTTCGTGGGATGCAGAAACGTAGTTGAAAAAATGATCCACTTAACTGCAGTATGGGTTTAACTGTCACATACAGTTTTTGACTATTTTTGACTAAATAAATAAATAAATAAATAAACAAATAAATAAATAAAACTGAGCCTCTTATTGTGGTGAAGTGAATTATTAAGAGCATGTTGAACACATTCCACGAATGTATTATAAATAGGGGACAGATTTTAATGAAATATCATTTTTACTTTCTTGTATACGTACGTATATACAGAGTAATATACGTAATATAGAGAAAGTTATCTAATGCTGCGCGAAAAATGGGCGGATTTTCGGCAGAAAAAAATTCATTGCCGGATCCTGATAACGAAAAAGTGGATAAATACAGTTGCTAAATTAAGAGAAAAAAGTTCTCTAATACGTGATGTAGCCAGAAGCCATGTTTTGTTGGTCCTTGATGCCGAAAACTCAATTGAAAGCGAAACGCCCGCCGTCTGTCCGTCTGTGAACACTACGCTTAAACCATGCGTAGGATTTTTTTTTTCAAATTGAAGAAACATCTGTCTATCTGTAGTTGAAACTTTGAAATTTTGAAAACTATTCTTTAAAACTTGGGGGTTCTTTAGATCAAGCCCCGCGGACATTTTCAAAATTTTCTCAAAAATTTTGCTCAAAATTTTTATTTAAATTTATTGTAATAATAGAGCAAAATACACTTATAAAGGTGGCATAGTTTCTATTTTCACGGTTAACAGGATTTTCGAAAATTGCAAAAGTTTGAATTTTTATGGCGTCTTCCTACAACTGCAAAATTGCATATTTTTCCTTCAAATGAAATTTGTTTTCCATAATTACTCCTTTCATTAAGATCTTGCACATTGTTTTGAAAGTTTTAATAATTTCCTCGCAATATGGCGTACATTATTTACATTAAAAAAAGATTTTCTCTGTCTTGTCTCTCACGTAGCTCATATTTTCATTAGAGGCAATTTGTTCACATTATTGTATTTATGTATACATATGTTCTAAATAATGTTGAAAAAATTTCTCGAGAACTCAACAGTTTTTTTTTGTGAAAATGAGCACAAAATTCTCAATTAAAAATATTAAGATTTTTATACAGAAAGGTTTTTGAGGACTTAACTGAGCCACTGTCCACCTAATCTCAAAAGATTTGGCCCAGCTAACCGCATTGACATGAACTTCTAATAACTTTTAATATGTTATTATAACTAAACTTATAGTATTATAGGCGGCGAATACTACATATTTCATCAATGGTAAAAAGTTCCTGATTTCATGAATACACAGTACTTATTTTATTATATTTATTGATGTGTAAGTTTTAATTAAATTATCTAGAAAATTGCACTCACCTCACATTTAAAAGCGAAATATCTCCTTAATCGGCTACCACATCCAGCAACATAACAGCTTTAAATGTGCCAAGAAGCCACCCTTGTAATACAAATTGAAATAATTTTTCACTTCAAGAACATTTTAACTTTCTCAACATCGGTTTTCTGCATTATTTTCTTTAGGTATGTTTTTTTCTCTATAGTCACTAAATACCATAGATGTCCACGTGACTTAAAATAAATTAAAAAGGACATTTTAGGTGGGCTGACTGACTTAATCCCACACCACCATGCTCACTTTACCGGATGAATTTTTAAATTTCCCTTTTTAAACTAGTTTATTTTTCTCAAATACATATGAGTATTCTTTCTCATATTCTCACGCGCAAATGACATTAGATTTAAATTTCCTCCACATATATTGGTGCCAGATCTTTAAACGTCTAGCACATGCAATATTATTATTAATATATATATAAAATTGTTTTATAATTTCTACTTATTTATAATTATTATTCCAATGGTAATCTAAATATTATAAAATATGAAAGTAATAAATATTTGGTCGGTTTCTTGGTAGAGGGAACGAAGTCCCCAGTTGTACGAAAATCGATCAATTGATTAACAAAAAATTAAACTAATGTTAAAACGATAATAATATAGAAGATGTAGCATTACAATAAATACTATGAAAATCGAAAACAGTACACTGATTTTTGGAAGGTTTAAAAACCTATAAATGCCTTTTATCCAAAACAACCAATTTTTGGATTTGATCACTTTTATCAATAATCCTACGATATTTAAGAAGCTATTTAAACAGTAAAAAAGATAAAAATTGCCTTTACATATTTATGGGCTTTACGAATGTAATACAAATTTATTGGGGGATCCTATTGTATTTTATTTCAATCATCATGTCCCCGTCTGAAGTTGGGACTCATGGCAGTTGCCTAGGCCAAAGGACGGCCTTGCGTACAACTAGAAAACTCTAGCAGAAACTTCTACTACATAATACGAACGATGCGTTAGAAAGAATAAAGATATCAAGTTTAGAAATTAAGAATACTCTTTTTATTCCCTTGTATTACAAAAGTTCAAAATGTTACCAACTCTTTGATATTTGGAAACATAATAAAAGAGCCTTTTTTGTAAGCTTAAAAAGTCTTCGTACACGCCTGTTCCACAAAACATATTACGTTATTTAATACTGGGTATGGATTCCATTTGCTTTGATTACTGTCTCTAGTCTTTGCAACATAGATTTCAGCAACGTTGCCGTAGTCGCAGGGTCAATTAAATTTTGTTCTCTCAGACATGCATGTTTAATATTTTTTTATTAGACAAACTGTATTTTCGATTTTTAATCCCAGAACTGATCACATATGACCTACATGGTCATATGTGATCATTGAATGTCAGGGAATTTAAGAAGTGAATGAATTTGTTTTCTTAGTGGTTTAGGGTAGTTATGATCTAGTGGCGCCTCTAGAGTGACCAGGTTAGTAACCAGGGAGGGCAGCAAATATAGAATATTTACCGCTTAAATGTCCGACCTATTTTCATTACTGGACGTTTGATTGATGCACAAGTCTGGTCTAAGGGATACCAATTCTTTTGTTAATATTCTGTCTTCATAATTCAAGTTTATGTTGGGTAAATATATTACTTTATTGATGTTACAAATGGATGACGATCTTCATTTTGTTTCGTGAAATTTTTAATTTAAAACACGTTTACGAATTCTCGTACAGATCAAAATTCAACCAATTTCGCACAGAAGCATTAAGGAACATATTTTTTAAACACCGTGCTAACATACGTTCCTAACGTGTTTGCAAATGTCAAAATTCAGGCAGACACATGGCGCGGTCGCACATGATTTGTGACCGACGAGTGCAATAAGCTCACATAATTCCCTCTCACTTTCTTCCCATCCTCGTGTTAACACGAAGAAACCATCCTCGTGTTAAAGGGCCAAGCGGCGACCACAGGCCTCCTGTGTCCAATGCCCTGTTGCCAAATCCTGAGCTGTTGCCACTTGCTCGGTTATCGCTTCCGAGCAAGGATAACAAAAATTACACTGCCAGCCTGGATAGCCGTTACAGCTTTCTGTCGGAAAATAAGAGTTTCAGTGCAGCTGGTAATTAGTCGATTCTCAAAAATATTTAATTGAAAAAAACACCTACCATTGACACAGTTATTCACTTTCTATTCATCTGACTACCAATACACACAATAAAAACCGGTCTTATTTTCTTGTTTTATTGGTAACGGTTACGTAATATATTACAACTTTTACATTAGTAACACTTCGTTCTTTTAATAAACCTTAAGGAAACGAGAGAGACACGGCTGAGAGACAAAAAATATGTAATTATTGAAAAGCAAAACGATATATAAAATTTCACGTTTACAATTGATTTGAAAGTCATTTGTCAGATGTATAGAAAATGAAAGACTCTAATGTATAGAATAAAAATAACTAGTGCAGGCTAGGATTTGAACCAGAGATCTTTAGCACAAGAAGAAGCCGTCCAACCAAATATGCTACATTGTCCGTGGGCCGGTCACTTATGTAGTGTTTTGAATATTACAATGTTCTTGATGCCAGAAAATTCTTTCGAAAAATCGAAAAAGCTACTGTTTTTTTTTTCAGACAAAATTCTACATAAAACGTATTTTAAAATTTAGTATTTAAAACGATTGCACTTGGAAATAAATCTCCAGCATGTGTATTGGTGGTGTTCGAAAACACACACACACACGCACACACGGTATCCCTCTCCCTTCTGAATGTAGAGCTCGCCAACACAGGAGACGTACACACCTTCCGCAGAGGGGGCGTGGGATCTGTTGTGAATCTGACGTTCATGTCAGATAATCTTTTGAGAATGGGAGTGTCCAGGAGAGTTAGTGAACACTATACCCATAGTGACCACCAGGCACTTTTGTACGAGGTGAAAAATCAGCGGAGGGATAATTTTGCACCGAAATATCAGCCAGCTGGGTGGAAAGCAAAAACGTTTGACGAAGAAGTTTTCCGACAATGTTTGGAGACGATAGTGCCAGCAGGTACCGCAGATGACAAAGCTGGGCAGGTTATGAAATGGGTAACCAAAGCCTGTGATGCGGCTATGTCTAGACGGGGCGCAATCTCTCGACGTTTACCAGTTTACTGGTGGAATGAGGAAATCGCCGAATTACGTCGGAAGTGCCTTCGAGCCAGAAGACAGTACCAGAGAGCTCGTGGCAGAGACAACTTTCTTCAATTGCAAGAGCAATGCAAACTCGCTCGAAGCCAGTTGAAGATAGAAATCCGCAAGAGCAAACGCTTATGCGCCAAAAGCCTGTGTGACGAGGTGGAAAAGGATTCATGGGGTAGGCCGTACAAGACGGTCATGAGTAGGTTAAGACAGTGGCACCTACGTTCTCCAACTTGCCCCAATATGCTGCTCAGAATTGTGACAGCCCTATTCCCGAGCCACCCCGGTGACCCAGTTAATATAGCGTTATCTGAGCTAGAAATAATTCCTCCAGTCACGCAAGAAGAAATTCTGCACGCAATCAGCAGAATCGGACAACAAAGGCTTCCGGACCGGATAACATTCTCAATATTGCCTTCAAGACTGCGATACTCGCTCACACCGACATCTTTGTGGATCTCTATTATTCTTGCTTGAGGGCAGGGGTGTACCCAGAAAGATGGAAAAAACAGCGCCTGGTGCTCCTCCCTAAGGGGAATAAATCTCCCGACGATCCATCGTCATACCGGCCACTGTGTATGCTTGACACAGCTGGCAAGGTTCTGGAGAGAATTGTTAGTACCAGACTGGAGAAAGCTGTGGAGGAGGGAGGAGGCCTTTCGGAAAATCAGTATGGTTTCCGCAGAGCCCGCTCGACTGTTGACACAGTCCAGCTTGTCGTTAACACCGCCCGACAAGCAATTGGAGGAAGTAGATGGAAGAGAGGCCCAAAACACTACTGTGTTGTCGTTACGTTGGATATGTGGAGTAATATTCAGCAAGCTCTCCGCAGATTTAAGGTGCCAACGTACTTGAGGAAGATTGTGGACGAGTATCTGAGTAATAGAGCCCTGATTTACAATACAAATAATGGGCCGAAGGTACATAATGTCACCGCTGGTGTCCCGCAAGGGTCGGTATTGGGTCCACCATTATGGAATGTGATGTATGACGAGGTCCTTCGGCTTCCCCTCCCAGAAGGCACCAGTATTATTGGTTTCGCGGACGACATTGCTATCGTCGCCGTTGCGAAATACATTGAGGAAATTGTGTACATCTGCAACGAAGCGATCGCTATTGTTAGTCAGTGGTTGAAGTCCTCAGGGCTGCAGTTAGCTGAGCACAAGACTGAGGTTATCCTAGTCACTAGCAGAAAAAAGAGAGAAACCACCACTCTCAAAGTTGGAGACCACCGTATTGCATCAAAGCCGTCGATCAAATGTCTTGGTCTCATGATTGACGCCCGTCTGACATTTGCTGACCACCTGAAGTACGCCAGCAATAAAGCGGCGGTAATTACTGCAGCACTGTCGAGACTAATGCCCAACATAGGGCCTCGTCAGGAGAAACGGAAGCTTCTGGCCTTGGTTGTGAGGTCCGTCTTGCTCTATGGAGCCCCAGTATGGACCAACTCCACGTCGACAAATAGTTACGTCCGAGGGATGACATCAGTGTACAGGTTATCAGCATTGCGGGTAGCTTGTGCATTCCGCACTGTGTCAAACGATGCAGTGTGCGTCATTGCGGGGATGCCTCCTGTCGATATCTTGGCGCAGGAGAGACGGAGGCGATATCACAAAGAAGAGGAGAACCCAGACTGCTCGACAACACTGCTCGAATGGCAGGATCGATGGGACAAGTCCATTAAAGGAAGATGGACGTACCGCATGATTCCCTCCATTGCACCGTGGATCAACCGTAAACACGGCGAAGTAAATTTCTTCTTGACTCCGCTGTTGTCTAGACATGGATGCTTTCTGGCATATCTCCACAGGTTCAAGCTGGAGGATACCCCATTCTGTCCACTAAGTGAACCTGCTGTCGAAGACGCTGAGCATGTGTTCTTCCAGTGCCCGCGATACCATCTGCAGCGACGGCACGTTATGAGTATACTCGGGATCGACCCGCGACACCCGAAGCAATGGTTGGGTGCATGCTCGCCTCAGAAACCAACTGGGATGCGCATGTGCGCAGACCATAATAGCTGAGCTCAGGAGAATAGAAAGGGAAAGAAGGGAAGTCGACTGATCCTCCTTTGATCCTTCCTACGATTGGGCAAATAGAAGTGGCTTGTGCCTAAGCCCCTCTAATCCACTCCCCGTGATGTAATGCCTAACGGCGGTTCCGCGGGGAGGATGGAGGAGAAAGCAGGTGGTTTGAGTGGGTAAAAATCTCACATTATCATGTGCCTGTACCATATGGTGTCTTTTGAAGACTTCCACCTACCCTCGTAAAAAAGAAAAAAAGAAACACACACACACATATATATAATCACCATTTCACTCAAACTTTTGAGAAAAACACTCATATTTCAAGAAACGTGCTCATGAGATGATTTGAAGGTCTAATATTGAAGAGCAGATTGCATTAAGAAAGAAATATGTATAATTATCTTTCGTCTAACGCAGTGTATTCTTCAGACAACATTCACAGAAGTAACGAATAGTACACAGAAACCTCCCAGAATAGGAAATATTCGTTTCGGTACATTTTCCAGTTTTAGAGGAATATCAGTAGATCTTCATTGTATTAATTGTAATAATTGATTAATTGTATTGTAATAATTTTTTCAATTATACAATTTTTCCGATTTGTTACACACGATTGAAGCAGGAAGCTTTAAGTTATATTTACTATGCGCTCGAATAATATGAAACAATTGAATATTTGTAATATTGAAACATTAAAACTTTGTAATGGAAATAAGACTTACTATGTTTTAAGTACACGTTGCAAAGGTTGCGAAAGCTCGGTGGCGTCGTTACAGTTTTCCCTGTAACGTCACTGACCGGGAGGCCCTGGAGTTCGAGTACAGACGTTGGCGGATGTTCGACTGTGGGTACATATGTAGGTCAAAAAACTTTGGAGCCGTTTTGAAGAAAAGTTTGAAAATGCTCCCCAGGGGCTTCAACTAAATTAACCCCAAAATTTAAAGAATTATTTTCAAAATCGCAGGGCCTCGATTCGGGCCAGATCGTTAATGGAAAATTAATTTTGACGAAAATTCTAGGAATAGTTTAAACACTAGTGTTCACAGAGAAACAGCGAAGTAAAGAAACAGAGAAACTGACAGACCAGCGGTCATATGGACGGACAGACGGACGTTTTGAAATAATAACAACACTCACTTGGTAACTTAAGACCCCAAAACGTGTATTTCCATTAAAATCTCGACATCAATTTACTGCAACATTACATACATAACTCTCTAAATATTACTTTTGTTACTACGAATGTTTACGAGAAAGTAAAAATAAATATATAAATAAATACACTTTTACACACCACGGAGTAGGTTACGCGCAAAAAAGAACACCAATTACAAAGCCCGAATTCCTGCCCGTCAGAATGCAGTGGTAATGTTACGACATAAACAGGGGGTCCCACCAAGTATGGACCACCCCCACAACTTCTAAACGGTTCAGAATATCGAAATGAACAATGCGGAATTATGGGGCAAGAAACAAGCCGTAGAGAAATTGTCTATATTTTTAATTTTCGAGAAATTTAATCATCTTGGATTTTTTAAATGGAACTATATATTTTTATCACCAGCAATGGATAGACCATGAAAAGAGGATTAAAATGATGCATCATTTGCTAATATTTTGATAGTAACTTGAGTATAAAATTAGGCTTTCTGACATGTGATCTTGAATTAAACGGGCAATCGTATAGCAGCCCTTGCAACTCTCGCTTTTGGGGCGTCTTCACTGAGAGGGGTGGCAGTGGGGGATAAGAGGAATAATTACAGCAATTCTTGGTGATGACACTGCCATCACACTAAGAAATACCAATTTTAACAATCAGAATGGGAGATTTTTTTCCATTTATTTATTTGGATTTAACTTGCCTTCTACTAAAATTTCAAAACATTGATCGTTCCAAAGAACGATATAAAAAAATTGGCAGCGTAAGGAAGATGATAGTAATAAATATTTTCAAACTGAACAAGAAGCCAACCACCGTCTCTTCGTTGGTAAATGTCATTTTTAATTAAAATGATCACTCGTCCACTTTGCAACCATCGACTGCTGTTCATAAATGGAAAAGAAAACGGTACACTTCCGTCTTCTGCATTTTCAAGTTTGAGGCAGCACTTGGCGCTATGAAATGAGAAACTCTCTATCAGTATGAGCAGTAGCGAATGCAGATATGCATTTTTGTTAAAGTTTGGTAAATTTACACTGATAGAACTGTCAAGAGTATTTCAAGTTTTTTATTACTTTGTTCTTATGGTAGTACGTGTTTAAATAGGAAGTTTAGTCACCGTGAATAATAAGAGAAAATGTCTACCTATCTATTATTTGATGAACTAATCAAGATATTACAATGCAAATCTTTAAGAATTCATTCGCTTCCCATGTATTAAAATGATGGCTTGTTTCTGCACTGAGTTCGATTTTTGTAAATTTAGAAATGACCTTTATTATTATTATTATTATTATTATTATTATTATTATTATTATTATTATTATTACTATTATTATTATTATTATTATTATTATTATCGTTTTCGCTACAATATTTTTTATTTCATTCTTTTCGATTATCGTTGATTTGGAATTTCAGAAGAAGAAAAGTTCAACTCAGATGAACAAATGGGAAAAATTTCTCATTCAGATAGTTAAAATTGATGTTTGATCATATGTTTTTCATGTCAAGATCATGAGTTGCTGCAGTTACACCTTCATCCTGTACGGCCATCCCTCTTACACTTCTCTCTTCACAAAACAGTATCAACGTCGCGAAGGCCACCTTCCCAAAACGGCGACTGTTGCAAAGGCTGCCCGTTTACTTGAAAATCTCATGCCAAAAAATCTAATTCTATACTCAAATTACTCTTAAAATACTAACATATGATACATCATTTTATTCCAAGGTTCATGATATATCCATTGCTGATGAAAAATATATAGTTCAATTTTAAAAAATCAAAGATGATTAAATTTCTCGAAAACTAAAACTATTATAGAGAATTCCTCTACCAGCATGTTATCTGCCCCATGATTCTGCATTGTTCAGCGAAAACTGCAACTCGATACCAGGGTACCGTTGAGAAGTTATGGGGGTGGTCCATATTTGGTGGGACACCCGGTATCATATAAACATTAGAAACCCTATGTAACATGATCGATGATAAATGAAAGTGATTGTAGTATACTGAGCGAATGGATTAGGATGACAAAATACGTCTCGTAGTGGAAACCTCGAAATGTTTACTTTTCATAGCGTCAAATTGGGGTAGCTATATTTTTTTAATTAAACCCCGAAATATTCAAGCAGTTATTTCAAATTAAATAAAATTACAATTTTATTGACAATAATACTAACCTGATATGACTTTCTACCAACAATTATAAGGAGATGTGAACTTCTTCATCCTAAATTTTCATCCTAAATCGTTACTTTAAGTGAAAGAAATTGAGGATATTATGATTATTTTGTCGTAGTAGCTTCATTGTTGAAATGACGACTGATTCTTTCATATGTTCAGAGATTTTCTGTGTTTCATTAAGATGACTTCGGCATAGACGTATTTATTGTATAAATGTTTTCCAAATTTGGAATATTTTTTGCAGTGAAAGCATAAAAATTTTCCGTGAACGCATAATCTAAATTTTCTAAAATATTGATCATTGTACTTTCTCCCTATGGAGTAGAAGAAGTTAGGTAATGCTGCGCGAAAAAACGGCAAATTTTCTGCAGAAAAGGCGAATTTACTGCAGACATATTACAAGGCCCTTGTGACGAAAAACTGGATAAATCTACTAGCTAAATTTAGAAAAAGAATCCTCCAAATCGTGGTGTAGCCAGAAGCCATGTTTTGTGGGTCGTTGATAGCGAAAAATCGACTGACGGCAAAACGTCTGTCCGTCCGTCCCTGAACAACGCTAGCGGCTAAACCGTTCAGCGGATTTTCTCCACAATTGATACTCCCCAAACGATCTGGCTGATGTCGCAGCTCCTTGAATTTGAAACCGATATTCAATTTTGGGGGTACTTTACATGATGCCCCTGGGACAATTTTGAAATGTTCAAACAAATGGCTCCATAATTTTTATTAAATTTTGTTGTTGGATAGTGTGAAGTACGTATAAGAGAATAGTGCAGGTCTCATGTTCGTTGAAAACTGGTTTTTCGAAAATCGCCAAAGATCAAAATTATTTCGAAATCTTCCTACAACTAAAATATCGAAATTTGAGATTTATTCCCTTGATGAAATCTATTCCTTAAAGATAAGATTTTTAAATAAGGTCATGTACAATTTTTCGAAAATTTGAGTATTTTCCGCGTAATTTTCCGTGAAAAAACGGGTGAGAAACTACGCGCTGTTTTAGCACCACTAGTATTCTTTAAAACTGCCCTACTTCTAGACATTAGGCTCTTCTCGAATAATTGCAAGTCCCTTTCCAGTTTTATTATGACAATGTAGTTCTGAAGTACGCATGAGAAAAAGTAAAATTCTTGTACTTTCATTCTATAGAGAAAAGTTCGTTATCTATTAAATTTATAAAAATCGATTAAAATTATCTATTAATTAACTAATATATTAATTATTAAATTAATTAAATTATCTATTAATTATTAGATAATATATTAATTATCTATTAAACTTATAAAATATAATTATATTATATTAATATATTATATACCCTATATTATATATTTTTATATTATATTATATATTTCATTATATTAAAACTTAAAAAGGGTCGACCTCTGAAAAAGAAGAAAGTATATTGAAACTATTGTGTTCCATTTATCATAGGTTCTATTGTATTTAACTACTTTTCTAAGTGGAAACTAAAACAAACACCGCTTTAACCGAAGGGTTAACGTCATTGAGACCCTGTCGGCTAGCTAACTTTGTGAGTTCGAATCCAGGAGGTGAGTTTTTTTCCTCCGTTATGGTGTGATTTCAGTAGTTATTTGTCCAATATTTTGTAATTAATAAAAGTCTTAAGGGCCCTAAAAAGGGCGGGTTTTGTCGCCCATCAGTACGACGACCAAAAGCCTCTGTTCTCTACTACCTGACCGAGGGTAGAGATAAGTTCGAAATAAATCACAAAATATAATACATACTGTTGTAGCTCCAAAATTCTATTCTGCTACGCGTTCTTCGCTACTGCTGGTTGGAAATATTGGGTTAAGCATGAGAATAATTTTACTGGTTGAAAACTCTTTTCCCAATTCATGTAATAGTATAATATTGCGGAGCAGTGACAAATTAGAGAAAAAAAGTATGAGCTGTTGTAGTAAAACTACTTCCTTGTTTGTTGCCTTATAAGCATTATAATTTCTTTGAGAAGCAATCAATTAACTATTTGCAGAAAATTAAAATATTGTTAGCATTATATCATTCAATTTTAGGTTACAATTTTTCATGAATAACGAATGTAAATTTGACCGGCAATTCTCTTAGTTATGTTAATTGGGTTTAAAAATCACGTAGTTACTCGCTTAATACTATGCAGTTCTGTATTTCAGACTGGTGTTTCGCGACCGGTTACGTTCAGTCTTATCGCGTAATGCGGAGATCACCTTGAAGATATGAGAGGGGGCAAGATAAGCGCTTCGCAGGATAGAAGCTACTTCGCAAGCCCTAGACAATAGGCATACCAATCGAAATATTTCTAACTAGAATCAACTATAGAATAGTATCGTGCTGATGATGACTGCATTCTTATCAAGGATGTGAGTTTGCTGTAATCTGGAATAAATGTAGTATGTCATAAGAACAATAAATTTCAAGATAAAATTCATTCTATAATACCCCTCATCGGTGCTGTAAGGTACTTCTCAGATAGCTCCGTGGATTAAACGCGTAATAGAGGAATGGACGCCAGATCAAATCCTGCCGAATAGGTATTTTTTTAACCTGATGCCTAGAACACATTAATCGCTGTCATCACGAAAGAGACATTCCAAAGTTCTTGCAAAGACGAACAAACTTGTTTTTGTAAATGCTAATATTATTAAATTAAGATTGTGTGCTGGTATCTTGTGTTCCAAGCAATGTGACGAAACGAAATTTGGAAGAGATAGCTAAAATATTAATAGTGTCTCAATTGCCATATCAATATCATAATTTTACGTAATCGTTAGAAATAATATGAAAAAGTCTGTACCAAGTTGTATAATCACTAGTAATTTACCTATTTAACAGTTCTAGAGATAATTAGTACCCTTAACAAGCCTCTGGGTTTATTATAAAATTTTGTAATAAAGGTAATTTCTTCATTCTTTTAACAACTGAGAAAGAAATATGTCTTTTTTACACGTTTAACAAAGTTCCTTAGAGGCTATTACGAACTCATTAAAATTACCATTTTGTGTTTGTGCCTTCGTGATAAATGCGAGCAGAACGCATCCCCTAATTGTTTGTAACAATTCATAATTGTATTTCTTTTATGGTCTTCTTAAAATGTTTAATGTAAGTCTTCGGTTGGTGGAGCAACATATCAAAATGTATTAACTCCAAAACATAATTTGAAGTGGTCATGTGAAATAAATCAATATTTTTTATTGTTATCTCCATTTTTAAATAAACAATGTTTTTATACGCCATATCTTTAGTGCGGGGTAGACTGAGACCAAGTGGTCAGCATTCATTCAGTCCCAATTTTCACAAAGAAAATAAGGAATTTTAATTAAGTTATATCTAATGATTATTCGCCATGCTTGTGTAGGTAATCCAATGCACAAATCACCTGTCATTTAGTCTCAATATAGGAAAAAACAAGCAGGTGCGAATTTGGTATCTCAAAATTTCCGGGATAAAGTCGGTCTTTGAAATTTAAATTTTGAACTTATGATCAAATTCATAAATAATAAAACAGAGTTTGATAAATAAATATTAAAATGTTAAAAGTGATGTTGGCAAATGAATTCAAAGATAGCTGCATCCTCGTCTGCTCCCAGTACTACCATATGTCTAGAGAAGAAAGTTGCCTCATCAATTATTTGCAAGGTTTGACATGAGCTACGTGACAAGTTGTGACTCGGTTCGTGAGTATGACTCACTTGTCATTCATGACGTTTCCATCATGAATGAGTCAAGTGGGCACTCAGAAATACGACCTAATAACTAACGAACACTCAGGCGCCTGTCGTTGGAGCTTTGAATGGGTTATCATGCCAGCACAGGTGGCATATGTGGTCAACTGTATTATATGTATATAATTTTCATCACACTAGTAAGGTATGTTATTTTAATTTTTGTACACACACTTTTTCGTTACCAGGGCCCGGCAATAATTTCTTGCGGAAATTCCCCGTTTTCCGCGCAGGATAACATACGGTAACTTTCTCTTGTAACGAAGTACTTGCGTAAGGCCTCATTCACAATGCATGCTTAAACATAAACGTAACGTAGCCGCAAATCTACAAATGAGTTACTAAGCGAGACCATTCACAATGCCTTGACGTAACCACAGATGTAAGTCCGTATACTTAAGAGTTCCCGAGCTCCAAGATTTTACGTTAAGTTTACGTCGGTATTCTACCGAATACCAATCAGAGAGCAGCGTGAAAGGTCGATTTCAGATTGTGTTGAGGTAGTTTGTGGTTTTGTCATTTTGTTATTGTAATGTAGAAAACTAGTTTGTAAACACTTTTGAGGAGTGAAGTGAATTCGAAGTAAGAATTTGGGCAATTTTTATTGTGATTTTAACTTGACAAGGTGAAAAAACTAATTATGTTCGACGAATTACTCGTGAGTTTGGTGCAAGAGAATCCTTGTTTAAGCGATGAAGGAAACGCGAGCACTACTACAACAGTTACTCGCATATATATAAAGACAAATCGATAGAAATGTCGAAGAAAAAGCCAAAGACTATGGTGGAAAGATCCTTCCACCGTGCTAGAAACGAATCGAACTAGTTGCAGTACGTTGAATTCTGATTGGTTCAGGCGAAACTTACGTTCGTCATCGTGAATGCTTGTTTTCACGTGTAAATTTGACGGTTACGTTTAAGTTTGCATTGTGAATGAGGCGTAAGGGCGACAAAGTACAAACGAATGTAAGCCGCTTCGTATGGGGCGTTTGGAGTTCCCTGAGCAGCGCAAAGAGTTTCCGTGCGCCGGAGCTTCCCAGGGGCGGGGCGGGGCGCGGAGCAGCCTCCGGAGGCAGCGTCTGGAGGCAGCGGCGGCGCCGCGCGCGCGCGCGCGTGTGGGTGGCGGGGCCGAGAATAGCCTGGCCGCCGCCGATTTTGGCCCGCGCGACGCGTTTCGCTGGCTGGCGACCGGCGGCGGCGGCGCGCCTGCACGCAGCAGCAGCAGCAGCCGCCGCCTCTCTCGAGTTTCAGAGCCCCCGCGACGCGACGCGACGGGACGCGACGCCGCCAACGCCAGCGACGCGGTCGCTGCCAGAGCCCCCGAGTCGTTTCAAGCTGGCTTTTCTCCGCGTTGTTGGGCCTAGTACGAGCCGCCACCAAGTTTAAAAAGGAGCTGCATGTCGTCAACTGGAAATCGTTTATTTGAGAATTCAGCTAGACTAGGGATTCCCATTTTTTTTTCTTGAAACGACCCACTTTAAAAGGACCGGTTTGCTTCATCGACCCCGTCAATGTTTTTCACCTGCTTAGATGGCTCAGGCCATCCATGGCACTGCAGTGTCTCTGACCGGGAGGTCCTACGGTTCTAGCCCAGGCCGAGGCAGGATTGTCATCCCTAGCTACATAGCTGTCTGGAAGAGAATTCGAGCGACCGGCTGCTCTGATCGGTAGTTTTCCGTGGTTTCTCCGATCAACAGGCGAATCCTGGAGCAGTACCCTAACAAACGGGCCACTGACCGCACGCGACCTTTCCTACCTCTTTCCTTTTATTTTTACCCCTTATTTACACACACTAATATTGCACTACACTACCACACATGTCGGGAGACCAGTCTGGAGCTTAGAGCTTGTTCCGACTGGGGCGGTGCCCCGCTGGTCGGATATATCTGGTTCAGGGAACATCCCACAAGACGACACATATGATGGTGTTGGATATCGCCATCTAGAGATCATCGCCACCGACCATGATAAAAACTTGCACGGGACTAATGACTATAGCTGTTGACGCGCCTGGAATCACTATCAATCAACCAATTCAACGTTTTTCTATAATTAGCAGAAAACATGATCGTAACACAAATGCTTGCGCATGGCTTATAGAGAACAATTCATACAAAACAATTTAAAAAAATATTTATTAGAATTATTTTAATAATTTTGTTGTTTTATAATTTTTAATTTTGCTAATATAAACACGCTATCGGAAACAAAATCACAGAATCTAAATGAGCAGCAGTTTGCTTCCAATAAGAATAGTGTGAAATTCAAAAAGAGAGGCGAATTAGTAACGCATTCCTAATGTTGACGCATCCAGTAAGTAAGTTTTCCTATTTTTTGCTTTGAAAGCACACGCATTTAGACAGGGCAATTACGAATGAGTAACATATCTTCGTCATATTGAACATGTGGTGCCGGCCGGACAGGTCCCGCCGAGTGCTAGTAGCGCGGCAGCAGTGGCCCGAAATTGCGATGCTAATTCCTTCTCCCTCGGCCTGGGAGGTTCGTTAATACACAACACTTCGGTCCGATCAAAATTCAGTCAGCTCTTACTGGTACGCTTACTGCAGGCCTTGTACTTCTCCACTACAATGCTCGACCCCACAGGACGCGGCAAACAGCAACCGGTCTACAGAGTTCGGATGGGAGCTGTTTGATCATCCTCCATACAGTTTTGATCTCGCACCCAGCGATTTTAATCTTTTCCTGCACCTGAAGACACTCCTGTCCTTCCGTCAGCGTTTTCACAACGACGGCCAGGCGCATATGTCGCTATTTCCAGTTTGATCATAATTGTCCCCTTTAAAATTGATAAATATTTACAATATAATTAAAGTAAAACAGTGAAATGATATGAATATAAATGTAATAATTAACAAAACGTTAAAGTCATTGAGTGTGTGTGTGTATGTATATATATATATATATATATATATATATATATATATATATATATATATATATATATATATGGATGTTGGTTTATATAAGAACGGTTAACTCCGACACTGTAACCATATCTGCATGAAAGTTGGCACAAGTACGTTATTTTTCACCCAAAAGGTTTATGTTCTGTTAATTTGGAGTAACTCCACTATTATCCGAATAAAAGAAGAATGTGGTTGACAGTTCCCGGTAACATGGTGACGTCAGCTCCGTAACCTAGGCAACAGCGAATCAGAAGTATCGCCATTTGCCCTATGTTGTCACGTTTGAACTGCGAAATGAATCGCGTATCCGGAGTGCTGCAGTTTATCGGCTGAGTGTCGACATTTGGGAGTGATTGGCGAAGGATGAGAAAATGTAAGTTCCTTATTTATTTTCTTTCTTTTACGTGTTACAATTTTTCCCGATTTCTCTCAGCTGTTCGTCTTATTGTTCAAAGCACGTGGTAGAGCGCGCAGTACGCGGCAACGTCGCTCCCATCCACACCGAACTGTCAACCACATTCTTCTTTTATTCGGAGTATAGATGGCGCTGGAGAACGAAACTAAATATCCATGTCAAATGCAACCCGCAACACTAGGTAGCAATTAAAAAATCTACTAAGTCCTAAACGAAGCGTTCTAGAGCATTAAGAACTAAAATTTCGAAGCAGAAGGCCTCAAAGAAACGTTTCTCACACCGTAACCTACAGGATGAGATCTTCTTGAATATTCTTTTAAATTTTTGCTGGTCCGCCTCTTTTCGATATTACCCTACTTGCTCAGAATCTGCAACTAAATGTGAATGAGAAGGTCAGAGAGATCGAGACAGACACACGCGCGCGCACGCACGCACGCACACACACACACACACACACACACACACACAGTCAGACAGGCTGAGGCAGGTACAGAGAGAGAGAGAGAGGGAGAGAGACGGAAAGAGAAACGGAGAGGGAAGGAGAAAAAGAAAGATGAATGCCAGAACATTGTTTGCTAGTAAATTATATACGAACAAACTGTGGTCATATTTTATGAAAAAATAGATGTTTGCATCTCTTATCGATTTCTGGTCGGCGATTGGTCTTTACCTAAAAAACTATTTACAGATATTCTTTAGTTATTATTAAATTATTTTAAATCCCAGATAAATTAAAGAGAGATTAGAATATTACGTCTAAAAATGATCCTGCAGTTTTCTTTGTAACTAATAAGTTACTTTTCATGTGCTATTAATTTCAGCACTAATCATTATCAAAATATCTAGTTTTAAATCAGACCACATAAATTATGTACGTCAGAGATATCACCATTTATTATATATTATATGACAGTAATATATTATAGGATTAATTTTGTAACGACTCCATTTGATTTCTATACAAAGCTTGAAAAATATTGAGAAATTCACCAATGTAATCTGTATTTATAAATATTGCCCAATTTGTTTTATAAATACATTTTTGGTTTGAAATTGGATATAGGCCTACACTAAAACACTTAAGGCCCAAAAGGTGATACAAAGGAAATGCAAAATGGCTAATGGTTAAGAGAACCTGCTTTCATTTTAAGCAATTTCTATGTATGAAGTTTAATATCTTGTGGTTAAATAACATTAAACTTGCCTAGAAAATACATAGGATCTGAAGTGTTCTACAACAATACCTCTAAGCTAATGCAAGTGCGTCCTTCGTTCGACATCTTTTTAAATCATTCGGTACTCACCACTTCCACTGCAATTTAAAACACCACAGAACGATTTTGCTGCAGAAGATAATTTTCAACGAGCAATACGAATCGCCAGACTAGTGAATTATACTGCGCAAACAAAAAATGCAAAAGACATCCTGCAATTCTGAACGATACCTGAAGGAATGCATACTTCTTTTTTAGCAGAATCATGACATTGTCTGCGGCAATTGTGGTTTCGTTTGCTTTTTCTCTTTTTACCAGATCCTCTTTTACTCATTTCCATTGCCGAAAGAGTTGCTACACTGATAGGTCAAAGCAGGTTAGATTACTGTAGTTATCATCTTGAATTATGAAGACGTACCTTTGTTCGCTATCATGTTTCTTTGCTTTCGTGATCATCAAATGATGTCATAAATGTACTAGACCGACGAATTCTCCAACAATCGGTTTCAAGAAAGAAAAATGTTTTTTTGGAGGGTGAGTAAATTTCTAAATGTAATTGATTCCGAATCAAGTGTAAATTTGGCGTTTTAGGGTCCGGTAATCCGGTTTTTGCCAGATATCTATGATTTCTAATCATTTCAGGCCAAAACGAAGAAATTATATTCGATACATCTCAATGCATCTTAATAGAGATCTATGTTGGAAGTGAATTGTGCAGGTGCTTATGTTACATAGAAATCTTTCTAACAAATCAAGTGGTAGAGTTTGACACAAGGTGGAAATCTTGTCGAAATCGATACAGAATACATACTGTGCATAATGTGTTGTTTTGAACTTTCCAAAAAGCTGACAAAATTTTTAAGTACTTTATGTGATCACATATGACTAACTTAATTACTTAGCTAAGATCTTAATTTCCAACATTTATAACTTTGTTGTGTTTAACAATAGGTACAAACTGGTTTGAAAGCACGCAATTCAATCTAGTGAAACTTACTTTCAATTAAAATATTACTCGTGTAAATTTGCCTAATAAACCTAATGAAAGACATAATATATAAAAAGATTGTTAATCTTTCCGCAAAAATGTGCAAGATTTAATAACTTTAAAATTTAAAATTATTACGTATATGAACCGCTTAACTATGCTATCACGCAAAAACAGTAGCGTTTTGTGGTGAGTAAATTCATCAATGTATTTGTTGTAAATCAAGTCATGCCAAAACGAACAAATTATAACGATACATCTGAATATATTTGAATAGAGTACTATGAGTACTAAGGTATCAGGTTCACTTGCACCATTTCCAGTCTGCCATCGAAACGAAACGAAACTGAAACGAAACCAACGTTTGTGCAGAATAAGTAAAAGATAGCAGGGGGAGGAAGTTCACCACACCTAGAAAACTAATAATCCTGATTGCCAGGCAGAGAAGAACATAGATGAAAATAATGTACCTGAGAAGCACATCACTCTCCTTTCTTTAACTGAAATAGGAATTTTGCGTTAGCAACTTGAAATTGAAAATTCATTTCACCTAGTTTCGATTCTACAAAGTTCCGAATCATGAAAGAATTACCATTCCGTATCGTCGCATCGTATTTAGTACACAGATAACGTATACTTTTTGACATTCAAAAGATCTTTTTGGGGAAATATTCATCAGTTGCGATGTAGTCTATATTTATTCACGAGAGCAGACGGTAAAAGTAATTCATTTCTTTATATAATGTCTCACTGTTACGCCACGCTTAATCGCGCGATTATACTTTCTGCGCTTTGGCCTCTGTGCTTCCATAAGGGCATGAGTCACAACTCAGTTTCCCAGAGGTCAACGAAACCACACGACATTCTCACTAGTGGCCTTCACGCGCTTGGCCGGGAGAACCTACACTCAAAATCCTCTACCACCTGCGACGCGTGAGAAATATTTTCAAAATGTTTACACCATTTCCAATCTGAGATCAGGAGATGACACATTACAAGACTTCACGTTGCCCGAAGAAATACATGCACTTACAATATTTATTCATCTTCCATTGGAAAATGTTGATGCACACATGGACAAAAATTAAGTATCAATAAAGTCTTAGGCAGGACTTTAATTTAAAAAACCCTGGATAGTCGAATTATTTCTTTACTGATTCAATTGTGTCAATTAAAGAATCAATTAAAAATAATAGTGTAAAAAGTACAGAGAAAAGTTGGGTTCTGTTGTCCCGGAAACATTTTGTTGAACAAAAACCTGTGTGTCCGATACACCATGATGAATTAGTATTCTTGACAAAAAAACTCTTTAAAACGAACTCTTAATAAGGTAAAATAAAAGGTCTTACGTGCCATCAAACAAAACTCAGATTAATCGTTTGGTCTTTAAATATTTTAGGATTTTTTGTTATTGTGAAACAAGGAGAGAATCTTAATAACTTTTCGGACTTATTACGTACGAGAAAATAGCAATGGGAAGATTACGAAAATGTACCATTTTCTCAATGCTACCGCCCCTCCCCCCACATTCTCAAAGAAGGTTTAGAATAACCATGTATTTAGATGAGATTTATTCTTGTACTCTTTCTACATGATTTCATTTTCTTTCAGTGATAGTAACAACGGTTCATCGAAAGTGCGAGATTAAAGTTATAGACATGGGTGTCCCAGTTTTAACTCTTTTTTTAATTCGTTGCGTCCTTACTCTGACTTTATTGACGCAACGCGTCTCTTCGTTCCTGGTCGAGCGTTGAGCGCTTCTTTCGGAGTAATCCTCCATTAATATCTTATCAAGCTGTATTTATATGTCCAGTCTCGTCTCAACTAGTCAGTTGTCAAAGAGGACCGCTAAGTATCATCTCCGCGTACGCGCCTCTTACTCCACGCGCCCCTGCGTCACTACCCAGCGACCAGAATTGGGAAGGAATCAGGACAGGGGTAGGGTTTAGGACACTTCACAGGGGTTGGACTAGCCCTTGCGAAGCAACCAAACTCGTTTTGTTGGAACAAATTTCACATGAGATTCGACGGGAATCGAACCCGGATCTCAGTGGTGAAAGGCTAGCGACTTCGCAATAAGCCACGAGTTCTGTTAATTATTTATTTTTCACGTTTATTAGCGCATCTTTCAGTTGTTTTGAATTATTCTTATCGTGAAAGGAAGAATCAAATTATGTCTTTTGGACGATGGCAATTGATTAAAAATTCGTGTTCACTTCTCTTCGCATTTACGCCTTGCGAGCGAGCGCACCGAGCGCTTCCAGGCGTGTATTTTATCGCGGGAGATGGCGGTGATCTTCCCCCGCTGGATGGCGAGATCCGGCGCCGACCTACAGTCGGCTAGCGGGGTTTCCCCCTCATCAGGACTCTCCCACCAGAGAGGCACCGCCCCAGCCGGAACAAACGCTCTAAGCTCCCTTCCGATCTCCCGACATGTATGGTAGTGTAGTGCATGTGAGTATGTGTAAGGGGATAAGGATAGGACAAGGAAGAGGAGGGAAATTGCACGGTGCGTTTGTTGGATACTGCTCCGGCATTCGTCTGATGTTGATCGGAGAAACCGGGGAAAACTACCGATCAGAGCAGCCGGCCGCTAGAATTCTCCTCCAGGCAGCGCCTGAATGCGACGTGCCGTGGGGACTCGAAGGCGAAGCGCCGAGGGAGCTCGTGTCCTTGGGCAGCGCGGCAGGCGCGGTGGAGGCGCAGCGAAGCGCCGGCGCGCGAGGCCGGCCGCTTACCCATGTTTGGGCGCGCGCGGCGCCGCACGGGATCTGGGTCGAGCACCTTCCTTTCTGGGGCCGCCCCGCGCCTGCCAGCCGCCGGCCGGCCGGCCTCCGCGCGTCACAGCACGCGCACGCGCCTCGATGAGTCCCTTTGGAGAAATTACTCCTGACGCGGCGGCGAGAGTTATAGCCAGGCGGCGCGCCCCATTTCGAGCTCGCGATGAGCCTCCGGGCAAGCGCTCGCGGTGCAAACGCGCGCTTCGCCTCTCAAAACAGTGTGCAGCTTCTTTTTCTATTTATATGTCATCCAAATTGAGATAATTCTTTTTGTATGTCTTCCCATTGACTAGTTTTTAAAAAGTAACAATGTAGGAGTATTGTTAAAGCAAGAATGATGAAACATTTTAAATGTTAACATCCCTGCGCAAAATGCGTACATCTGATGAATTAATTTATTACATAAAATGTTAAAATTGCTTACTTGATTAATGTATTATGTTGTTTATTATTTAAAATTACCTAATCAACTTGGGTTTCTCTACGATCTATCGTTGACAAAAGAAACATGCTGATACACTATTTTTTTTTTTTCCTTCTTTGGTTTTCATTTAACGCCTTTGCAGTTCACTTGAAGCAACTGACGCATCACACCCGTTCTCCCAAGTACCAGAGCCATCCTTTCCCTCAAGGACTTCAGAAACGGATGTTAAATACACCACTCCATTTCCACAAGAATTATGTGCGAAAGTAACAAATCCTGTGCTGCACAAAACGAATAAATTCAGCAAATGAATGTAACAAACATTATAGCGAACAATGTTTACAATTTAAAAAATTTGAAACTAGAAAAAGAATGAAGAAACTAGCGTCAAATGAAAACATCAAAGCGTCAAATGAAATAGTATATTTCATGTTGATTTTCTCAACAGTATCAACTACATTTCGTTTTGAGCGATCAGTTGATCAGATTCTCAACATTTTATGACATAAATCATTCTTAGCACATTTCATTTTCTTGTATGAGATAAAATGGTTTCTAGATCAAAAGAAATAAAATACACAATCATCACTCCCCATTACAACTCCTAAATGGGGATCTAAAAAACTATTTCGTAACACCGGGAGAATGCTCACAGAAGACTCAAAATATACAGCGGTAGCATCTACCCCTTTGCATTGGCGATGTTTGATAAGGAGTAAAACCTATAAACGGCCCACTTATCTTCTGTTTGAAACACTAAAGAATTTAAAGAAGAAACAAATTATTTAAGATGGTAATCAATTCGAAGATCCTAATAATTCTTCTTAAGAGAACTTTGATAAACTGTACTTCATGTGACCTTTCAATTGCCAAATATTTTAAGCGAAGGTTCAGAGTGAATCAATAGCAAAATGTCCCGAAAACTGTTCATGCATTCTATGTTCTATGCAACGACAACATTTCAAATGGTTGGGTTCATATGGTTCCGATCGCAGCGCGTCGTCGGCCTTGAAGACCGAAGGCAGATCTGCAAATTCAGCATTATAGAGCGGGCATTATGCGCTTTGCGTTCAGTTTTCAAAAAAGATTATGGAAAGAATATTTGAACAAGTTTACATGGACCACACGATTTGCCCAACTTATGATAATCCCTTTCTGGTGTTGCAAATATTTTAAAAGAGACAAATTTTAATTCTCCTAGTGCAGTGAGAACGCAAGGGATCCGAAAAAATAATTAAAATACAATGGTAACATGTTTAACAAGTTTTTCATCTCTAGGATAGAGCAATTATTACGTTTTAAAATTTAGTTCGAAAATATTGTTTATAAATTCACTGAAACATTCAGGAGAAATCATACTCAAGAGAAATACACAGAGTACGCCGAAAATGAGACCCGCACCACATTCTTTACCGTTCTTTACTACATAAGCGAAAAATATTTTAAAGCAAAAAATTGGAGCCGTTTCTGAGAATATACTTTTTTAAAATTTAAACAATTGTCGACATTTACGCAAAAAATACTCATATTTTTAAAAAATTGAACTTGATTTTATTTTGATATATTTTTCATGACAAATTTCATTAAGAAAAAATATTATTTTCATAAATGTAACTGTAGGAAGACACCGAAAATTTTTTGAATGTTAGCGATTTTGAAAAATCAGGGATTTCAACGAAAATGAGACCTGCTCAATTCTCTTAAACGTCCTTCACGCTATCCAACAACAAAATTTAATAAAAGAAATTGGTGTCTTTTTTTGAAAATTCTGAAAAGGGGTTTCATGTAACGTAGCCCCTAAAATTAAAATATCTGTTTCTAATTCAAGGCGCCGCAACATAAGCAAGATCGATTGGGGAACATCGGTTTTGAAGAAATTCGGCTGAACGGTTTAGCTGCTAGCATTGTTTACAGACGGACAAACAGACGTTTTACCGTCATTCGATTTTTCGGTATCAAGGACCCCAAAAACATGGAATCTGACTACACAACTTGATAGAGGAAGTAATTTACTATGTACAGGGACAAGATTTATCCACATTTGCGTTACCATGGCCTGGCAATAAGAGATTTTCTGACGAAAATTCGCCTGTTTTTTTTTCGCAGCATTAAACTACTTACTCTTCAGTGTAAGCAGTAGCAAGAAAATAAAAATTAGACCCATTTTTGATAATTTTTTAAAAATTGCCTTTATTTCACCAAACATTTCGTGAAAACTACTTATATTTTGTAAAAAAAAATGTACCTGATCTCAATTAAAAATCTCATTTTAAAGAACATATTTTATTCAGACATAAAAGCTCTGTCTTCAATATTGTAGTTCTAGGAAGACGCCGAAAAAAAAAGACTTTTGAAATTTTCGAAAATTCAGAAAATTTAACCTAAAATCGACATTGCGCCATTTTTATCTATCTAATGTAATATATATTTTATTACATGTTTATTTACGAGCATTATTTATGTGAAAACTCTTTGGACATTGATCAGCGTGAAGATGGAGAGAGAGCTTTGAAATGGAAGACGATAAAAAAAAGTTCGAGAAAGGACGTTTTGGCTGTGTTTTAAAAAGAACTAATGTTTAATAGTAATAAAAGTTAATAAATAGTAAAAAATAGTTAATAAAAAGTTAATAAAAAGTAAAAAATAATAAGTAATAATGGTATTTGCGATAAGAAGTGAGACGGGAACTTCGATAAGTTGAAGTTCGCGAGAAGAAAGCGTGCGCGATAAATGTGAACCGGGAACATCCGAGAAAAAAGCAAGATAAGTCAATTATGCATTGATATAATAAACTGAAAGGGAGAGCAGTGGTAATAGTGCAAGAAAAACTAGAAATAACTTATACGGATGTAGTTGAATGAATAGTTATTGAAAATAATAATATCGTTTCTTGTCCTGTATTTTTTATTTTCTTTGTTCATGTAAATAAATAAAATTAATATAATTTTGTTTGATCAACACAGAAGCTCATGGTGTTTATTTTTTAGGTATAGAAATTTTATTTAACAATTATTAACTTTTCTTTCACAATTTTGTCCGTATTGGTACAGGGAATTATTTTGGTGATGTATTGAAAGGAAAAACTCGGGCATATTTATGTGGTATAATTTCGGTACGTCATAGTACTTTGCTCTATTCGAATAATAAATTCACATACAACAATTAGGAGCCATTGAGAAAATTTTGAAAATGTAATTGAAGTTTGACGTAAAGTATCCCCCAAAATTAAAATATCCGTTTCAAATTCATAGGGCCGCGACATCAGCAGATTAATTGGGATTGTCAATTTTGATGAACATCCTGCTTACGGTTCAGCCGCTAGTGTATCAGAGACAGACAGACGTTTTGCTGTTTTTGCTGTTGGCCAGATTTTTGGTATCAAGGCCCCACAGAACGTGGTTTCTGACTACACAAAGTGTTAGAGGATTTACTACTTATAGGTTCAAGAAATATTCACTTTTTTGGTATCAAGGCCCTACAATACGAATTGTACTGTAAAAATATGCATTTTTCGCTGCACCTCTTACATAACTTTCTCTTTACGGTGAATTACATAGGTATGCGACAAAGTAAAACGACTAGGAATTAACTGTGGCATCGCAAATGTTCAATTCTAATTCTCATGGATCATACTTCTGATAATTTAAACATATTTTAATTACTTAACTGTTGAATTCCTCCCATATTTAAGGAATTCAATCTCTATAGATCATTTCGGATCGAGAAAATTATATTTAGCAGTGTGTAACTAAGTTGGCAGAAGAAGGGAATCTCGTGACCACAAATGTCTTACTTTTATAAACACGTCACATTTCTTCTGATTAATTTTTCTATCCACTCTTGAACAAAAGTTCCAAAATAAGTATATGGTATTTATTATTTTCCTGCATTTTCAAGATTGGCCACAGTATACTCGATGCGAGGTACAGTTATCCAATGGCGCCTAAGGTCTTATTAAAGTTTGACATTCTTTAAGCACTACTTTTCAACCACTAAAAAGTAGTAAGTTAGAAAATTAAATTCGTGAAAAATTAGAAACTGATAAATTACTGATTTATCTGTTAATATCACATCAGCTTTCAAACGTTTTCACAAGTATATGCATTTTGGTGTGATAACGAATCAATTTAACGTTTATGAAAACTTAAAAAAAATTCCTATTAAAAAATATCTTCATTTCATAAATTACTTCATTAATGGGTTGTATAATTATCCTCGGATCAATATTATCAAATTAATATTGCTGAGACTATCATACGTAGTATACGAAATATTTCAACAAATACTTATTTTTTACTCTTGACAATATTACTACTTCAAAACAGTTGTGGATACGGATAAGTTGACCGGAGTCAGGGAGCTAAATTTCAAGTTGTCACTAAAGACGTCAAAAACTCTATTTGAAATTAAGTTGGTGAACAATGTTACAAAACGATAATTTGTACTGACACTTAAAATTGGATGCAGCAATTATTGCAAACGCTTATTCGTTATTTTTTAAGCAGTAAGTCAAAAAGGACACCAAACCACCTGGGAGAGACAACCGCTAAAAATTGAATTGCTAACGTTAAGCTCCGATTAAGACATTTTCATTATTGAAAGCGTGAACTTCCCAATGTGCGAGGAGGCGTTGATTAATGTATTTCCGTAAATTTCGTATTTCAACAAATATTTCTAGACACTATTCCCTTGAAACGGAAACAACTTTACATCAGTGCTCTCAAAAATGGCACAGTTTTGAATCTGAGGTAGGAAGAATTTATGTATAAAACGTCCATTAGGAAATTACCACACATTGTGCGATCAATTTTTGATATTTACTCATTTAAATAAGTCTTCTATAGAAAAGAGCGCCCAAAATGTTCGATTCACTTACTCTCATCCCGTGACTTTGCGATGTAAAATTGCATGAAAATGAGTAACGAACTCTGGTTACATCTTAGAAATACTAAGGCTTTAAAGGTCTGTCCGCGAAAGACGAACACCGCCTACTTTCCATTCTAGTTTTAAATAAACACAAATTTGTTTTTTTATAGTTTTGATAATTCTAAAAAGATGTTCTTAAATATATCATAGCACTCCGCTCGGAAACAAGCTAAGTGACGAACAAATAAATTATTTTAAGTATTAATGCCTCTCCAGAAATTATAACGATAAGAAAACATGAAGATATATCACAAAAGAGAGTGAAATACTCGCTCAAAAATGTTTGCAACAAAAGATCTGAAATCAACAAGAGAGATATGTTTACTTATTTGATTTTGACTAGCTATAAAATTAATCTATTACTTGTAAGGGCCAACTAATCAAAATGCATTGTCCACTGGTGGGAAAAATTGAGTTTCATATGAAATCGTATAGTTTTTAATACGCTCTACATTCTCTTGCGTTCAGATTTCTTCAAAACGCATTTAATTTAATGTGTTAAAATGCGATATAAAAAATCTGAAAGAAGGAACGTGTATAACGTTTTCAAAACTACACAATTTCATATCAAACTCAATTTTTTCCCCAGTGGACAATATGCGTTTTGATTAGTTGCTTCCATTGTATTCGTTATGTTGATAATGTAACGTGTTGATAACATATACATGCTTTTAAGAAGTTGCAATATTAATGTGAAACGTAAATTTCGAAACGTGTTGTAAAGTAATTGAACAAACTCTGCTTATTTTCATGCCATACCTCATACGATGAAAATTTGAACTTATTTTAACACACACATGGAGATGAACACATTTTACAACACAAATTTGGAAGCCGTTATCAACCAACATACATGCATAAATATTCTACAAGCACAAAACGATCTCCATGGAATTATAATAATGAATATAATAACTATAAAAAGCTGTAAATACCTGACTTTTAGCAGCATCGCCGATAAGACGTTCAGTGTCCGTGAAAGCGACATAACTTGGTGTTGTGCGATTTCCTTGATCATTGGCAATTATCTCTACTTTACCATGCTGCCAGACACCGACACAGGAGTAGGTCGTGCCGAGATCAATTCCCACTGCAGGCACTTTTCCCATGGTGATTTAAATGCCGTTCAAATTTCGCTCTCGGGCGCCGCTTCCTCCGGGAGAAAGTCGTGATACTGCGGCTCCAGCTGTTTTCAACCAGTTATATTTCTTGGCTCGTTCGCGCGGCGGTCGCTAGGCTGCAGATGCATCGCCAACGCACCCCATATTTGAAAACTTCCTTCAGCTGACGCAAAATGACTAAAATATAGAAGATTATATTCAGGGCACGTTCACAATCAAATAGGACTCCGTCCTAACAATACAGCGGAAACATTTCCATAAAAATGCTCGTTTTTTTTAAAAAAAAAAACTTTGTTGTGTTCTGACATTAAACATAATATCACATAGTCTTATATGTTAAATAAATGAGGTTAATAGTAACGAATGGTACGTTATAAAATTCTGGCAAAGAACGTAGCCTAAAAACAATGTGATATATTAATTGTTCATTCATACGAATATAATATAAATATATCCAGAAATATTATTAGCATTTTTGGATAATTTAATTTTTGCATTTCGAAAAAATGTTTGCTCGTTATTTTATGTTAGACTAAATCAGAATAAAATGAAATTATTGTTTTACTTGGGCAAGATAGGTACTATTCAATTTCATTTTCTTTAATATTTCTCTAATGGAAGGAAATAATTTTACTCTTTTTCAAGTTTCTATGTACATACAATAGCGTAATCAATGAGATCTTACTGAATCAGCGTAAATGTGGGTCACGGAGAAATGAATGTCAATCCCATATAAGGGTGGATCTTTCAGTTACAAGGATAGTTGTCACTTTCTTAAACGTGATTCTGCATTAGTATGAAAACGTAGCCAACACACACTTGCCATCGTCACGGCCAGTATTTCTGAATATTTTTGGAAAACAAAAAATATCGACAGAAAGATTACAGAAAGTTATTTCTGGATTATCTGTCGGCGTTAAGTAATTGCTTGACAGAAGCTTTGAACTTTCCTCGGCTGGGTCGCACCCGGCGCAGGGAGAGACCTGGATGGAGACCCCCGCAGCGTCGGATCTCTCGCTCCAGCGGCGATCACCAGCCCTCCTTGTTATAACGATTTTCCTAAGGATGAGCCAAAGTGACAGTTCGCGAAAACAAGTGAACATCACATGTATTTCAGAAAAGTATCTCTCCGCCGCGACAGCTGTTCAGTCACGCCCCTTCGTAAAGTGCTAATGAAAGCATCCCTATAAAGTCTGAGTTTCGTTGAGGTATATGCACGTACGTGAGTCCGGGAAATATTTAACTTTCATTGCGTATTTATTTATTTATTTATTTATTTATTTATTTATTTACGTCAAAAAACAGTTAAAAACTGCGTATGACGGGCTATGGGGAAAAGTGAATTGTGTGCACATTTTCAAAATTCTGTGATCCCTACACTAAATCATATACTACTTAAGTTTTGAATTTTGAAAGGGAGAAAAAAAACTCCCATGTAATAAAATCGATTTTCAAGGATAAATAAGCAATAAATTTTGAATTTTGAAAGGGAGAAAAAAAAAACAAAAAAACTCCCATGTAATCTATTTTCAAGGATAAATAAGCAATAAATTTTGGCTCTTATTACTTCCTGCCGCGACAACATGGAAACGATAATTTGAATAATTGTATTTCCCACTGAATTCTAGAAGACGTGCACAGAAAATGAAGTTACATTTATGTCCAGAAGCAAAACAAGGGGCCATCTCAGCATTTGCTCAATGGATCAGGGAAACTGGACGAAAAACCTGATCGAGATGGGGGTCATTGACCCGGAAGCTGTGTTACAATAGTTGTTACAGGTTGTTTATACTCATTTATACAGTCCAAATGGTAATTAATGCATTATGTATCATTGTTAAAATTAATGTTACTTTTCTTGTGATGCTCAGTATAGTCTCTAATTGTATAGAAACAGTTATGCAGCAGAAACGATTTCACTTGTGATTTAAACTTTTCTATTGAATTTAATCGTTTAATGTCATCTGGCAAAGTGTTGTAAAATAATGTACATGTATTGTATGTGAATTTTTTGTAATGAGCTGTTGATACTGTCACCTGATGAATATGATTTCTACGTCGAGTGTTATAGTAATAGACTTCGGCATTTTCTGAAAATATATTCCCGCCCTTAAGCAAGTCATTTTTTACAAAAACCACTGATTCGTAAATAAAAAGACACGGTAATGGTAGAATTCCTAGATTAATGAAGAGAGGCTTACATGAATCACGTGGGTGGGATTTGGTTATTATTCGTACAATTCGTTTTTGTAATCTAAAAGTCTGGGAGCTATAAGATGTATTTCCCCAGAATATTATGCCATATCTCAGGCGGGAATGAACATTCGCGAAGTATACACAACGAGCAGTATGAAGGCTGACTGAATTTGCAAGAATTCTGAACGCGTAGCATAATGAACTTAATTTTGTGTTCAATTCATTTAAATGGACGTTCCATTTAAGGTTTGACTGAATTGAGAGACCTAAAAATATGTGGAAAGTATGTGGAAAGTCTCTTAACATGCTCTCAAAATCAGTAAAAGAAAACTGCCACGAATGTAAATAAAAAGAAAAATGATTTTAAGCCGGAAACACGTGCATCGGTACGCATCTCGCATCGGTTTTAAAATAAACATAATATTTATCGCATAAAAAGTAAATTCAATGTAATATATAAAGAAAAAATATTTTTTACAGAAGCGCACATAACACTGCACTGCCTAATGTCAATTATTTCTCGCAGCGCACTATATTTTTGTCGGGCAAGGATACCACAAAAGGAAGTGTCGAAGCCAACTGCAAACGAACGAATGCAGGAAGGGAGTCTAATGGGCTCAAGAATAAAACGACCACAGAATCTTCAGTTCCGTTGCCAGCACTAGCTGTCACTTTGGCTCATCCTTAGGAAAATCTCTCTATATCAAACGCACTACGCTTACTACGGGTACTACTGACCGCAGCAGTTGACGCACCGAAAACAAAACAATCAACCAACTAGAGGGCGCCTAATAGAGAGCCCACTGAATGGCCTCTTTATCGTCTCGCCCAAACCTCGAACACTACAACGCAACTTAGGCTCAAAATTTGTTTTCGAGACCGACAGTCTCGAGTCATGTTGCCCACACCAAAATCTGCAAAATGAAATTGTTCGGAACACTCCATTGCATCTTTGGGATTCAGCTCTTCTGGGAATCCATTGTCGTACCGGAAACTTTGTCTGCTTGAAATTTGCATTTACAGTGATGCTTAAACGCGATTTTCTTAAAAATAGCTCATAATCTTTCGATGAAAATAGCTATTTAGAGCGAGGTTTTAATCTCCTTTAATATTCTTAAAGTAATATTTCGGTTATACTGTTTGGAAACAGAAAAAATGACAATTTCTTTAAGTACTTTTGGCGGCGATAGATGGCAGCTGGCAAGAGGATGAGGCAAGACCGTAAAGCCCGTTCACATCAAGGAAATTAGAAAACGTAACTACGAGAAAGTCTGTGCCATTCCATAGCACCACTAGTTCACTTTATAAGGAAGTTATAAGGATAACTTTATAAGGAAGTCTCTTTATAAGGAAGAGTGAGTTGGGTTTACATGTGAGAGTTCTCGTATACGTACGCCAGTATACTTTTCACGGTGTGGTGGTAGTCATATGTAAGTCAAAAGCATTCTATAAAATGTTCTATTTCATTTTGATATGAGAATATCCAATATGTAGTTACTCGAATTTAAAGATGGGAGTTCTTTGTTTACAAATAATCACTGCTACTAAAATCTTGACCGGGAGCGGTGGCCCAGTGCATCAACTGATGTCACGGCAGCGTCTCTGACCGGGAGGTCCTACGTTCGAGTCCCGACGGCGGCAGGATTTTCGACACTAGCTATTCAGCTAGATCGCATTCAGTCGCTGTCTGTGGGAGAATTCTAGCGGCCGGCTGCTCTGGTCGGTACATTTCCGTGGTTTCTCCGATCAACACCAGGCGAATGCCGGAGCAGTACCCTAACAAACGGGCCACGGACCGCTCACGATCCTTCCTCTTCCTTGTCCTATCACACACCACATATTCCGGGAGACCGGTCGGGAGCTTAGAGCTTGTTCCGGGTAGGGTGGTGTCCCGCTCGTGGGAGAGTCCTGGTTAGGGGGAAACCCCGCTAGCCGACGGTAGGTCGGCGCCGGACTTCGCCGACCAGCGGGGAAAGATCACCGCCACATCCTGAGGAAAAACATGAACTACACTTACGGGACTAATAACCTAAGCCGGAATCACTAACAACCAACCAACCTAAAATCTTGAGCGATTTTCGAAAATTTAGAGAACTCAAAAAAAATGTGACCTGCGCTGTTTTTATACTTGCGTTTTTGTAACGAGGCGGTTCAGGACCTGTCTGCACGGTGACATCATATCACTACATTTCAGGTCTTTCTCGGTCGTGCCGCTAGATGTCGCATGATCCGTATCTGTATCAAGAGACCGTATCAAGCAGTGCAGTGACATAATGCCACCATGAAGACAGGCTCGGACGCGCCACGTAACAAAAACCTTTTACACGTTATGTATACTTTTGGTTTATTTAGGCGTATTAATTAAATATATTTAAGCATATATTCCTCTATCCGATAAGAAAACTTAATCTACAAATTTGGAGCCATTTTTGAAAAAAAAATAAAAATATCATTTAGGGTTCATGTGAAGTATCCCCCAAAAGTAATATATACGTTTCAAATTCAGGGCCCGCGACATCAGTCAGATCGATCGAGAAATATCAGTTTTGGAGAAAATCTTACGGTTTAGCCGCTAGAATTGGTCACGGTGGGTCAGTGAGACAGAGGGACGGACAGACGCTTCGTCGTAAACCAATTTTTCTTTTTCAAGGCCCCACAAAACGTGGAGTCTGGCCACAAGTACGAGAGGAAGTAACTTACTACATACAGGATCAAGAATGATTCGCAGTTTCGTTATCGGGAACCTTCAAGAAGAGTTTTTTTTAAGAAAAAAAAAACAAAACATTTTCGTTGCAGCCTTACATAACTTGATACTATGTGTGTAGTATGCGACGAAGTAAAAATATATTTTATGGTCCGATACGTTTCAGCTGGGAGATGGTGGGAAAAGCTAGCCTAGACCAAAGCATGCGAGTAAGTCTGTACGATTCTGTAGCACGAATAGTTTAAGAAATTTTATTGGGAATAAAATCCATTATCCATTTTGTAATTTTGCATCGTTAATTTTTTGCATTTTTCGAAAATAAAGCCAGTTTACCTAAAATGGCATCAGCGCCATTTTTATAAGATTACTCGGATCTATGTGAGAAAAAAAATTGAAGAAAAAAGTTTGAGCAATTTATGAGATTATGTGTTATATATCTCATGCAAAATTGGGAGAAAAACTGCTGATATATTTCGAAAAGTTTAATACGGCCTTAAAACGGCGCAGGTCAGATCTTTTCCAAAGACCTGATCTGCGTCATTTTTAGGCGTCCTAACCGACATTTAATAAAAATACGAAGCCATTATTTTTATAAAAAATTGAAACCGTGTTTGAAGCTTTCTGTGAAGTGATCTCAAAAATCAAAATATCCATTTCAAATCGCAGAGCCTCCAATTTGGCCAGATCAATCAAGGAATATCAGTGTTGGAGAAAATCGTCTGAACAGTTTATGCTCTAATATTGGCCACAAAGACAGATGGACGGACAGTCGGACTGATGGACGTTTTGCAAAACCATTTTTCAGTATGAAGGACCCACAAAGGTGGATTGTGATTGTTACAGAATGTAATTTTCTGCATAAAGGAATATTTACCCACTTTTCGATATCAGGTCTTCACTAAACGAGTTTTTCTATCGAAAAATCGTCAGTTTTCGCTGCAACATTATATACTATCCCTTTACTATGAGAGTACGTAGGAGAGAAAGTCACTAGTGGTGGTAAAACAGCACGTACGTTCTCGTCTTTAGTAATGGTTATGTAATACTATTTATACCAAAATTTCTCCGAATCAACACATCTCAATCCTCATTTTTTGAAAACTCATTACAAATGGTAGAACTTTTGGTGCAAAAACTAAAAATTTTCAAGCAAATATCAACACAAATTTGACATTTATAACTCCTTCTAAAACAGATAAATTGTATCGCAACAATGAGACGAAATTCACAGTAATCCGCGAGAGCATTGCGGAATGCCAATATTGCATTCCAATCTGACATTCCCTGAAGGCTAGCAATTTTATTTCACATATTTCAAATAGGTTTTAAAGAATTTCTAAAACAATAATTTGTAAACGTATAACAAAAGCTCCAATGCAAGAAACAAACAAAAAATATAATAGTTATTTATGTATTAAGGGCGTTGAGTAAATGCTTTTGCCCCGAGGGCCACTTCCAAACCCGAGGGCCTCTGGCCCGAGGGGTTGGAACCCCCCAGAGGGGCAAAACTAACGCCCGTGGCGCATACAAAACTTTATGGTTTACTAGTTCGTTGCTGAATTAAGCGAGAATTCGAAACGTTTTTTAAATTTTTTCTTAGTCTAACGTTGAAAGATGCATTGTAATAGTCATTTGTCAATATGACGTCAGATAAACAAAACTGAGTGTGTATCTAATTACTAATGTATTACTAATATTACAATTATAATTACTAATGTAATTATACTATTACTAATATAATTACTAATGTAATTTTTGACTAAATAAATAAATAAATGTATAATCGTTATTGGACTGTTTTGTTCGTTCGAAATGATATTGTGATGTTCCTGCGGAAATTCTCGCAAAAGCTAACAAAACTACGGACAGTGGTTTCCAGTAAAATCTCGAAAAATATATGAAAATGTTTATGGTGTATTTGAGAGTTATATAAGTGTGAATAATAGTGTAAATTGCTTTCATGAAACGGTACTTTTACATTATTTGCTTCTATTGTCAAAAGTTATTTAGAATATGTCACAACACAAAAAACAAAAAACAAAAAAGAACATGACATTTCAAGGATGTTAGATGTGCCTTGTACATCAAATTTCTAAGAGTAATACTGCTACTCAAGAAGCACATACTATGTCCCTAAAAAATGTGATACGTAACAGTGAAATATGAGTGACTGGTGGCAATTGTATATTCACGGGAACATTCCAAAATTGCAATTTTCATATCAATTAAGTAAAATAAGGTTTAAACGAGTTATTTTACTTATTTGATCATTATGCTTTTTGTTTATTGTATTTTATTGCATTGTAACTTTAATAAATAGAATTCATAAAAATGTATGTGTTGTGTTGGTATTAGAGCGGGCCATAAAGCATTCAAAAGGCCCGTGGGCATAAAGAATCAGGAGGGCTGGCAAGGGTATTAACAATACCGTTACGTGTTTTATTTGAGGTCCGTAAACACACAGCAATGAAGTAGTATTTACAAACACTGTTTTGTAAATAGTGAAGTGTGTGTATTAATGTAGTTGTCTTTAATACATTGAAGCTTAATTTTGTATTAAACATATGCAAAAAATAGACAACTCGTGCACCTTCTAAAATAAATTAGAAATATAAGTATGAAATCCTGTAAATTAGCTAGTAGTAAGATATAAGAGTGAAAGGTTGTATGCCCAAATGTTATGTATTAAAAATAACTAGAGGTGCTACAGAATGGCACAGACTTTCTTGAAGTAGTTTTCTAATTTTCTTGGTATGGCCTGGTACTGTACAGTCTTGCCCTTCCTTCTTGCCAGCTGCAATCTATCGCCGCTCAATGTACATTTTTTTGAAATTTTCTCAACTTTTAGGCTTCCAAATAGTAGAACCGAAATATTATTTTAAAAATATTAAATAAGACTAGAACCTTATCCTAATTAGCAATTTTCATTGAAAAAATTGGAGCCGTCTTAAAAAAAAGAACGTTAAGCGTTACTGTAAATGCGAAATTTGAAGCTCTTTTTCACAGGAATCTATTAAGTTTCCGAAAAACTTCATTTGAATTAATTTAAGGAACTTCCACTCACAAATTCAATAATGTATACAAATTCATTGAAATATGCACATTACCGCCTTGAGAGATAATTAAAAAAAATTACATTTGTGTAATTTTTAAAAAAACAAAAGAATACACGAAAATGAACTTTACGTCACGTTAAATAGTGCCATTACCACTATCCGTTGTAAAAGTTTTAAGAAGAAAATTGGAGCCATTTTTGAGAAAATGGCGTTTGAGCGTTTTTGAAAATGCGGAGTTATGAGATCATTCTCACAGAAAACTGTCGAGCTTTCAAGAAACTTTATGTGAGCATTTAAAGCACATATACTTATAAATACACCAACGTGAAGAAATCGCCTCTAATGCAAATAACATCGATGTGAGAGACAAGTCAAGAAAATTGTAGTTCTGTAATGTTTGAAAAAAAAACAAAAGAATAGAGCAATATGGTGTTTATGTCATCTTACACAGTGCATTTAGTACTATCCATACCAAAAATTTAAAGAAAAAATTTGGAGCCGTAATCGAGAAAATCTTGTTTTTGTAATTTTTTAAAATTGCAAATATTGCTCGCCATATTGCGCGAAAACTAAAATTTTCAAAAAACTCAACATGGCCTTATTAAAAGAACTGACTGTGAGCAACAAATTTCATTTGAAGCAAAAATCTCCATCTTTAATTTTGTAGTTTTAGGAAGACGTCGAAAAAAATCAAACTTTTGCAATTTTCGATAATTCAGAAATGACCACGAAAATCGGATCTATGCCACCTTTATAAGTGTATTTAACTCTATTCTTACAAGAACTTTAAAGAAAAAATTCGGAGCGGTTTTTGAGAAAATTTTGAAAATGTCTGAGAGGCTTCATGTAAAGTACCCCCAATTTTTAAAGAATGTTTTTCAAAATTTCAAGGCTTCAACTAGAGTCAGATGGTCAGGGGTTTCTTCAATTTGGAAAAGATTGTACGTGTGGTTTAGGTATTGTATGTACCTTACCTTTAGGCGCTAGTAGTGTTCACAGACGGACAGACAGAGACGGACGGACGTTTTGAAAAGAACCACTTTTTCGGTATCAGGGGACCCCGAAACGTGTATTTCTGTTGAAATCTCGAAATCGATTTTCCGCAGCATTACATAACTTTCTCTATAAAACGTATTATATTACTCTTGTATGAATACGAGAAAGTAAAAGTGTACAAACTCCTGAAAGACAAAATTGGCGAATAGGAAGAAAATACGTTTTAAAAAACATCTAAAATTACGTTTACGAAGCGCTGTAAATTCAGAGAGGGAGAATTTACAGAACAAACAAACAAATTACAGAATAAATACTCCTATTAAAAAAAAATAAATAACATAACCTTATTCGAAGACCTGTTCTTTATGAACATATTTCATTAAGAAAAAATGTATCTACACAAGTGTAGTAGGAAGACACAGCTTTTTGTTGTTTTTAAATTTTTTTTTAAAAGTTTCGTAAAATCAGGCATTTTAACGACAATGCGATTCGCACCATTCTCTTAAGCGTCTTTATCTAAGTTCTAAATTGAATCGAAAAATTTTGTGCCCTTTTAAGAAAAAAAATGGTTTAAAGAAAATAAAAATTCCCTGTTTAACCAAAAATTTCGCAAAAAATTTGTTAAAAAAATAGAAAATGATTTTACTTGAAGATGTTTTGGATGAACATATTTCAATAAGAAAAAGTTATCTTCACAACTGTAGTTGTTGGAAGGCGCCAAAAACGTTTTGAATTTTTGCAATTTTCAAAAATCAGAATTTTCATCGACCATGAAATCTGCACCATTCTCTTAAACGTCCTATATGCTATCCGAGATCAAAATTTAATCAAATTTGTTTGTGTCTTTTATGAGAAAAAATGGTTTAAAAAATGCCTATATTTCATGCAAAATTACGCGAAATATACTCAAATTTTCGAAAAATTGTGCATGACATTATTTCAAAATATGTTTTTAAGGAATAAATTGTTTTAAGGGAAAAAATCTTTATCTTCATAATTGTAGTTGTAGGAAGACGCCACACAAATTTTGAATTATTGCAATTTTCGCAAAAATTAATGTTTTCAACGAACATGAGACCCGCACTATTCTCTTAAACGTCCTTCACACTATTCGATATCAAAATTTAATAAAAAATGGAGTCATTTTTTTTTTAAATTCTGAAAATGTTAGGGGCTTTATGTAAAGTATCCCCCCCACAAATACATTAAATTTTGGTTTCAAATTCAAGATACCGCGACATCAGCCAGATCGGCTGGGGTATTTCAAGTTTTGAGAAAATAGGCTGAACGGTTTAGCCGATGCCGTTGTTCACATACAAACGGAAAGACAGAGGTTTGGCCATCAATGGGTTGTTCGGTATCAAGGACCCACAAAACATTGATATCATTCTGGCTACATCACGTGTGAGAGGATTTTTTTCTAAATTTAGCAACTGGATTTATTCACTTTTTCGTTGCGAGACCCCGGCAATAAAATTTTTCTGCGACAATTCTCCGCTTTTTCTGCAGTAATATATAACTTTATCTCTGCTGCGTGAGCTGAAGCAATAAAGTAAGAATATCCATTTCACAATGAATGAAAAGTAAACAATCGCATTAACTGAATAGCTCTCTAAATATTTTGCCTTATAACATTTTGTAAAATTTACCGAAAAAGTGAAATCTTTATATTTGCTCGCTTAAGATTTGGCAGGTGGATTACGTTGAAATTGGTTACCATGGCAAGAATATTGTTAATGTTTTGAGCAGGTAGAATACATCTACAAGATGATCAAGTTTTAATTAATTTTATTTAATATAATGACTCATCAGTGGAATATTGAAAGAATAATATAGTACTGTATTTTTTGACGTCATAGTTTATTACTTCCGTAGTGATATTTCTAGTGGATTAGTTGAAATCGTTTTATTACTGAAACGGTTCGTGTAGTGTTTTTGGTTGTAAAAGATGAAGATTTTGCGTCATACCTACGTCAGTATTTAAATTACCTAGTAGAAGAAGAGAAACAGCTAAAGGGTAAGTGGTTAGGAAATGGGGACTCACAGTGAATGATGAAGCTATATTATTTTGCGTTGATCATATTAAATAATTTGTAATAGAAAGTTCGTGATTAGTAAAAATATTATTTTCACACTATCTGAGATATCATCCAGTAACTCGCAATAATACCACAATAAACTCACAATAATAGACTCTATCCTGACGAACTGAGCAGGAAATTTTACAAAGATGTGAGGAGAATTGAAGTTGTATGAAGAACTTGTAAGCACTTCTACTTTTTTTGCTAGCAATGAAAGAAAACAATGTACTTTCTATTAAAATATAAGATATTAGCTACATCGCCATTACCATACGTTAGTTTTTAAATGAACAGTAAGCTAAATGAGTGTTTTTAATATGTCTCTCTTCAGAAACTATTTCAAGGATCCTTAAGGGATTTAAAATGGCCTTGCTTACGTGTGATCTCGAAGTGCTCTTGTAAGACTGATTTAACATTTTAATTGTATTCAGTGCATTAACATTCACAATTACTGACTGTAATAAGTGCTATAAACATTATTAAATATAAAATTATACGTAGGTCATTCAATAAATAAAGAGACAAATTGGTCTGGAGGAAAAACTCTTGATAGGACAAGTTTGGTAATTTTAGGACTTTAAGTTCGCATCATTGAGATGAAGCCTGATCACCTGGAAGATGATGATTGTTGTGTTCACCACCTCAAAATTAAGTTGAACGATGGCGAGTCCACTTGAAAATTCCCCATTGGTTGAACAACGTTCTGTGATTCTTTATTAACTTGCTGTAGGTGAAAAACCAATTAAGATGACTCTAGAATGACTAATGTGTACGATGAAAATTATAAGAATCGTAGGATTTTTTACAAATGGGAAGAACAGTTCAAAAGTGTTCGAGACTTAGTGACTGACGAACATCGTTCTGTCCGCATCAGCAGGAAAAATCCTGTTGCCGATGTTTTGAGACGCTGTAGGTGCGTTTTTTGTGATTATCTCGAAGAACAGCGAGCAATAAATAGGTAATACTACTCAGATATACTTTTGAACAAGTGAAGACAATCATGAGAGAGAGTGAGCGAGAGAGAGACAGAGAGAGCGAGGAAGAGAGAGGGAGAGAGAGAGGAAGAGAGGGAGGGAGAGAGAGGGAGAGACAGAGAGAGCGAGGAAGAGAGAGGGAGAGAGAGGGAGGGAGGAAGGGAGGGAGGGAGGGAGAGAGAGAGGGAGTGGGGTCGTGAATCTCAGAGGAGAGGTGTGATTCTCCAGCAAGACGTCCACACACTGCTCAACAAACCCGTGAAACCTTTGACAAAATGGGTTGGGAGATACTGCCTCATCCCCCTTACAGCCCGGATTTAGCACCATCTTATTTGTATTTGTTTGGTCCACTGAAGGCGGCATTACGTGGGAAGAAGTTCCAGGATAACGAGGATGTCAAAATATTTGTGGGAAATGGGTTCAAACACCAAGATAAAAAGTTCTTTCCAGCGGATATAAAAAAAGCTGGTAACCCTTTGGGACAAGTGCATAAATTATGGCGAAAATTGTACAAAAAAAAGTGGGAAAAGTCCTGTTGTGCAAAAATTAACCTTTATTTCTCCAGACCAATTTGTCTCTTTAATTACTGAATGCCCCACGTAATAATATCAGGTGCCTCGGCCCTTATTCATGAACAATTCCTCTTCAACCGTATGATAACAGGACCAAAGTTTCAATGAGTGATTATTCTATTCCATCACATGCTGCATTGCTGCCTTCAACGACAACAAAAAAATATAGATGTTTCATATGGTATTCCAAATACCAGTGAACTTCAAGCATAGGGTGTATTTTCAAATGAACATATATTACAGATGCATCAAAATACTTCCCTACCTTACCTGCCTTTTCCATAAATTTCTTTTAGTATGCAGCAGACAATTCAGCAAGCTACAAATTAGCAGTCTACATTTGCTGATGCAGCTGCTGTTCCACCAATTGTAGATTCTTCAGCAACTACAAATTCTTCATTCATACTCGTCTCACATCATAAAAATGACTCAAGGAAACGAGGTGATTCATCTTACTCACATTCTGGTAAAAGACTACATCGTAACAATCCTTTGATATCTACTTCCACAATTCCACAGGTTGTAAATATTACAAAGATTTACTACATTCCTCAAATTTTCATTTTCATCACTCTGATAAAGCTTCGTCATTACACGATAATACTCCTCCTCCTCCATTAAATAAAATAAACTTTCCTTCATTTTCCCAACCTTCTTTCTCACCAAATTTTAATTTCTCTCGATCTTCTAATAGTAACATAACTAATACATCACACAATCGAAACTATAATACTCCTTCATATTCTCATATTATTAAACATCAAATACAAAGAATTGGCCATTCCCATTTGATAAATAACAGTACAACAGATACTTACTTCACTCATTCTTCAAATCCAATCTTTAATTCAAAATATGCTTTCACAATTAATTCAAAGCCATTAATACTCAATCCATTTCTTTTCTAAACTCCAATTCAAATGTTCTTAAACACCAAAAAAACATTCTCATACATTTTTTTACATTTAAGAATGTAAAATTATAAAATTGATATTGCTTGCCGTAGCAAAACACACTTAAATCCAAATGAAAAAACAATTATTCCTGGTTTTAGAATTTACCATAATGATCACTTATCTAATAATGCTTCTTGTGGTGTTGCAATTCTAATTAAAAATAACATACCACAAGCCTATTTTCTTTGTGTGAAAATTTAGAATGTAGGTAATGCATTACAAATCAATGTAGATAACATAAACCTTGCCATATATTCTGCTTATAAACCCTGAAATAAAATCTTTCCACTTAAAACTTATGATAAGATTTTTAATAGTTCGAATCATGAATTAGTTTTCGGGGATTTTAACAGTGAGAATGTAGCCCTTAATAAAAATTGTAGCCCCGTAAATTCTCTAGTTTCCCAAAAATATCAACCTTTTATCTTGTAATTTGCACCCGGCAGCTCACTATAAAGAAAATAGCAAATAGTTTCTTATTTATTTTCTCAAAATTGGGTTTTGTTTAATTAGTTTTGTAGTTCTGTTTTGTTTATTGTAAAAGATAAACAATGAAACAATGAAAAAGAAAATTTTAAGAATAATTTAACATATTGTAATTTGAATATTGAATGAATTAAAAGTTTTAACTAAAAATAATGGATTTTTATACTTTATTCACCTTGCCAAAATAATTTCGTAGCTCTGATTTGACAGAATATTTAATAATAATGCTAACACTTCTTTCTCTACTTGGCACTCATATGAAAATGTTCTGAAATAATGCAAACGTTCAATAAACAACAGTTTTCGAGTTAAGTGTGTGTACCACAACTGCGATTTCATTTCGATTTAAAAACGCAGGTCGCTACAAAAACGAATACGAGTTTCGGAAGAAATACTTTATAGTTAGTTAGTAGTTTTTAGTTCATAGTTTGAAAAGCACAAGAAACATATTCATGTAGCAATGTTTCTCGGAAAAATGCATTTTAAATATTTCTTTTTCCACATCTCTTTAGTTTGATCTGTGTAAGATGGGTCATCTAAACTTGATTGAGATAATTTTTTAAATATTATTATTATTATTTGTTGCGTCTACAAATTGACCCAATGTGCCTCCAAGCCCCTTAAGCAGCGTTGAGCCCTTCTGCTGAGGAGTAATCCTTCATTACCTTTAAGTCATGTCACGTCGTAGTCAGTTGTCAAGAGCGCCGCCAGGTACCCTTCCTCCGCGTACGCGCCTCCCACCACGCGCTCCTGCGTCACTACCCAGCGGCCAGAATTTGGAAGGAATAAGGCAGTGGCGTGCGGTGACAAGTTTAGATGGGGAAGCACTTTAGAAGTCCAAAGTATAAAAACGTTAAACAGTTAATGATATGAATTTTCACAAAATGTGAATATGAACTGCGAAAAGATCCCGTTTTGCAAACGAACGTAACTGGTCGCCTGGAAGAAAACGTACCCCAGGGAAAATTTCCTTGCGTAAATACTTTCTAACATAATAAACAAATATAATTCGGTATTTATGTGACTTACATTCTTAACCTATTTTATCGAGTACTTTTGTCATTTAAAATTATTAATATAAATTTATAAAATCCATCAGTGCATTAAAGAATATGTTTTTTTCTTTCATAAAATGGAAAATAAGAGCATGCACTTTCATACATGGTGAATGTTGATTTGAAAATGTATGTATACTGAAACATGCCCCGACGTTGACTGGTGCCAATTTGAAATAAGCCCCGTCTTTCCATTTAAAAACAAGCCCCACTTGGAGGGACATTTTGAAACATAATTACTACTGACAAATGTAATTTGGGCGCCAGGAAAAGGTTACACTTGAAACCTAATGATTTCTACGCAATTTAAATATCTCTCCTTACAAAATTATGTTGGGCTAGCTCAGTTAATTGGGGTTCCAAGTTCATAATTGTTGCTACTTACTCTGCAACCAATTATTCAATCTGCCATCCATACGGAGTGGCGAGGAATCTGAAAATTTATTAAAATGCTAGATTGCACGTAACGAACAATGATAATCAGCTTTCTTTCAACTTAACAAATTAGAATTTATTATAATGATAATCAAAAATGAATCATTTTTTGGTCATGACCAGTTTTCTCTGTATTACAATAATTATAAACCTTGTTATTCATTAGTGGGTCTTCGCGCGCTCTCCACTTCTTCGTTCGATGGCGCCCCGTAGAACCTTCTCCGTCGACGCAGCAGAATCTTGCTTCTGGATGAAGTCCTCGCCTAATGTCCGTGATCTGGTTCAAACTTCTCCCGGCAATACTATTATAATCCGTGACTTTCCTCACTTGCGTCTCGGGTGGACGCGTAGACACGAATTTTACTTCCTACAAGAACGCTCTATTCTAATTTAAAAAACTATAGTTAATTTAAACAACTGTCAATTACAGTCTTTCCTCGATCTAGTAAAACATATCACGAGCTGACCCGCTCATCACCGCATTGCTCTAGCGAATGAATGTTCTTCTAAAAACACGGAAGCATCCCAATTTTATATATTTTTCTTTTGTCTTTCAAAACAATGCTTATTCCACCTCTGTTCTATCATTTCAACTTAACGGAAAATGATCCTTAACGCCGGTTGTTTATTTGTCACAGAGCGACCCCCTCGCGATCGTCTATTGACATCCCCATACTCTGTCATATCAAATGACATTTCCATAATAATGGTTCATTTTGGTATATCACAATACAGTTTAGTAATAATGGTTTTCGCTACCTTTACAAACAATGCTTGTGATGTGCATTCTACTGATTTCTTGCACTTTTCACATTCTCTGGATTCTTTGCTGTTTAAATTCCTCGGACAAATTTGTATGTTTTGTTAGTTCTCTTTCATGCAACTTGAATTTATTGTTTTTGCTCTGAATGCAATTATTGTACTATTTTAGGTATCAACTCTCGCGGCAATTCTGGTAGAATTTATCCCATAATAGACCAACGGTGAATACGATCCAAACTTACGTTTGCAATACTTGTGTAAGGTGATTCCTCGAAATATCAGTAATGTTTTATCCTACTGACAGTTGATCGTGCCTGTGGTCCGATTAAAATAAGAACCGACTTGAGGGCGGGCTGTGGTGGGGAGCGGCGTTACCACGCCGGGAGGCTGAGCACCTGCTAGAGCGACTGGGAGAGGAGCGGCGAGGACCACCCGATCGCGGTGACAGAAAGACAAACAGTACAATGGGTGGATGACTGCATGTGTCGTCGGCACAACTGCAGTTTTCGTCCTACGTCAAATGCTGCTCGCCACTTCGCGAAGCACATTAAATTACTCCGAGATGTTCTCTAACATTACAAACACAAGAATTTCTATTAGATTTACACTATTTACACAGTTTTAATTGTCCAACAAATTACTGTTATAAAGGAAATACTCCACTTATTTCAGAGTCACTTCCCTCTAATGATTGTTTGAAAGGGATTGAACTCTAATACTGTAGAGAAAAAATTTCTTCAATATTTTGTTCTACAATTCCATCATCTTCCCATGCCTTCAAAATTACCTTTTTTATATGACCTACCTCATTGAGCCATTGTTCTGCCGTTGTCCTCTCCGCAGCCTCATTCATGAGCTTTTGCACTTCAGATAACGTACATTTTTCTTTCTTCCCTGCCACGTAACCTTTTATTTGCGTCCAAATTTTCTCAATAACATTAAAGTGACAGCGCTACTCACGATACCACTGCTCAAAACAACAACAAAAAGGCCCGAAGCACAAGAGAATGTTTCCTTCAGTGTCGCTTCTCGTCACTGACCAGCAACTGGAAGTTGTGAAGCGTACAAAAGTTGACAAGAGAGGGACCGGAAGGGTCCCCCTAAATCTGTCATCGTGCCTGCCCCTCTGGTTCCCTGCCTAGTTTCCACTTTCCTCGCTAGATGCCACGACTACTGCGCGGAATGAGTTTGCCAATGCATTCCCTTCCCGCAAGGGATAACTGCAGAACGGAACACAAAGAATTAGTTTTTTTAAAACACTTTCTTTACCTTTAGATAAACGTTCTCGATATAATTATGTACTTAATACTTACATTGTATTACGATATAAGTTCGCGCGTGTATCAAACACTCTCAAAAAGCCAAAATTCTTTCGAACTTGAAATACCTACCAGCCGATCACAACGGAACGTATTAGAAAATTCATTCTCGCGCACTCACGAACCGAATCCGACTTGCCCCGACACATGACGAAGTCGAACGCCTGCCCCCCTCCAAGAACGGAGCTTCGCTGACATCACGAGATGAAACTACACACCGTTTTGAAAACATCTATTGTTACGGTTCAACCACTGGTACTTAGCTCAGAATCTTAGATTGAGTAAACGTTTTGCTTTGGCCATAAGAAACGAATATTTTAAATATCGAAAGGATTTTTTCTCTGCTTTGCTTAGTGGAATGACTCATTCCCTTCATTCCATAGAATGCACGCCACTGGAATAAGGATAGGGGTAGCGTTTAGGACACTTCACAGGGGTTGGACTAGACCTTGTAAAGCAGCCCAACTCGTGTTGTTGGAACAAATTTCACATTAGATTGGATGGGAATCGAACCCGAACCTCGGTGGTGAGAGGCTAGCGACTTCGCCATGTGCCACGAAGGGCTACTGATGTTTCTGATGTCAATAGAGATTCTGCTAGTCATTTCTGTTTCTTACAGTTTTCTGAATTTTTCTACATTGAAGTTGATTATAAACAATCTACACCCTTCAATGGGTATAACGTAGATGTGGCGTGTGTGACAATATGTCGTAAATATGGATGGCAAACTTTTTGCCATTTTTTGATGATGTTAAACGATATGAATATCAAATATTGCGTCAGCTGGTAAATCTGCACATTGCGATGTAGAACTAAATGGCTTGTTTTCAAAATCTGCTGCCTAGAAAACGTGGAAGTGCATCATGTAGGGAGTACTTAACGTATATTTTTACATTACAAATAATATTTAACATTATTTGCTCAATTGTTAACATTGCTCAAGTTTTTTATAAACTCATTACTGTTAGTTAAAATTTTAATTCGTTCAATATTCAAATCACAATAGGTTAGAATATTATTCTTACAATTTTGTTTTACATTATTTATATTGTCTAATACAAAAAACAGAAAAAATACGAAAATTAATTAAACAAAATTTAATTTTAAGAAAATAAATAAGAAAGTAGTAAATTTATTTATATTGAGCTGTTGGGTGCAAATTAGAAGATAAATATTGAAGTTTTGGGAAACTAGCGAATTTACAGTGATACAAGATTTAGTCCTTTTTATGATCTGCGTCAGAACATAAGATATTCTTAAAAACACGAAGGAACGAAGAAAAACGAATTCAATTTTTCTCTTCTTTTTTGTTGATTGTAAGGATCAAAATCGGATATAAATGCTTGAAAATATTCTCAAAAAATCTTTATCGTCTATAGAAAATTGCAAGGATAATTTAAATCAATATTCACAGGCGTAATGTGGTAAAAAAATTAACTTATATTAGAAACTATTTTTTTTTCATTTGTACGAAGTACTCAGGGTAAATTGATTTGCATATCTTATTCCGCTACCCCCTTTGAATATAATAAATATCAAACCTTTTTTTGTCAAATTCATCCAAATCGAAGGCCTATATTGTCTACAATTAAAAATATCACGAAAACATATTCTCACATACCTATTTTAACAAATGGTTGTATCTCCGCTTATTCTGGTAACCAAAAATCTAATTTAATAGTAGACAATTTTGAAACCTCTTTTACTGCAAACTCAATTACCAGTCAAGAATTTAATGACAAAATTGAAAAATTATGTCTTCCACTTTTGCTTCCGTCCCTTTAAACATTAAATATATTTCTCCACACGAGGTATTGAATATAACAAAAAAATTGAAAACGCCTAAAGCTTCAGGTTATGACCTAATATCTAATAAAATGCTAAAATAATTAAATTTATCAGCGATTGTAAAATTAACTAATCTATTCAATTCTATGGTTCGAATTTCTTACTTCCCGCAAATGTGGAAAATTGCACATGTCCTTCACATTTACAAACCTGCCAAAGACCCACATAACCCGATGAATTATTGTCCTATCAGTTTATTGTCTTCTTAATGAAAAATATTAGAAAAAATATTATTAACTCGCCTTTATAATTACATTTACTCTATTTACGCAATTCCTAATTATCAGTTTGGATTTCGTTCTATCTACTCCACTTCTCATCACCTATTACGTGTTACCGAATTTATAGCGAACAGTTTTCACTGTAAAGTACATACTATTGCATTTTCTTAGACAAAGCCCAAGCTTTTGATAAAGTATGGTACACAGATTTATTATACAAATTACTTGAAATTGGTCCTCCCCATAACTTATTCGAAATTATTGAAAACTTTCTGTGTGAACAAATCTAACGCCTAAACCACACGTACGATTTTTTCAAAAAAACCCTGTCCACCTGGCTCTAGTTGAAGCTTTCAAATTCTGAAAAGCATTCTTTAAAATTTGGTGGTACTTGACATGAAACCCCCCGGACATTTTCCAAATTTTCTCAAAAACCGCACCGAATTTTTTCTTCCTACAATTATAAAATTGTAGACATATTTTTCCTTCAAATGAAATTTGTTACCCATAAATAGTTCTTTCATGAAGGTCATGTAGACTTTTTTGAAAATGTTAGTAGTTTTTGTGCAATAGAGCGAGCAATATTTGCAATTTTAAAAAATTACAAAAGCACGATTTTCTCAAAAACGGTTCCAATTTTGTTCTTTAAATTTTTGGTAGGGTTAGTGTCCAACCAACCATATCCGATGACACGTCATATTGCTCTATTCTTTTGTTGTTTTTTTTCAAAAAGAACAAAAACGTAATTTTTTGACTTGTCTCCCACATCGGTAAGTTACACGTCGGTAATTCCCACGTCGCCCATTTACCTTAGAGGCGATTTCTTCACACTATTAGATCTATGAGCACATGTGCTTTAAATATTGTCAAATAATGCTTCTGTAAAACTCAAAAGTTTTCAGTAAAAATGAGCTCAAAATTCCGAATTTTCAGAAACGTTCAAACGCTATTTTCTCAAAAATAGCTCCAAATTTTTTCTTAAAATTTTCCCAATGGTTAGTGCTCTTTGCACTGTCTAATATGACCTAAAGTTCATTTTGGTGTATTCTTAGTTTTTCAAAGTTACAAAAATGTATTTTTGGAAATATCTCTCACCCTGTTAATATACACTTTCCATCGATATGTATACATTATTTCATTTGTAAGTGGATGTGCTTCAAATGACTTAAAAAGAAGTTTTTCAAAAATCCATTAGATTCCTGTAAAAAAAAGCTTTAAATTTCGCTTTTAAAGTACCTAATGCTTAATCGCCATTTTCTTAAAAACCGCTTCTCATTTTTCAATGAAAATTTCTATTTAGGGTGAGGTTTGACGCTTCTTTAATATTCTTGAAGGCATATTTCGGTTGCACTATTAGAAAAGCAAAAAGTTGAGAAAATGTCAAAAAAATGTACATTGATCGTCCATAGATGGCAGCAGGCAAGAAGGAGGGGCAAGACTGTACAGTACCAGTCCATACCAAGAAATTAGAACACTTTACTACGAGAAAGTCTGCGCCATTCTGTAGCACCTCTAGTTACGTTCTCGTATACATACGTATATACGGAGTAATATACGTAGTGGTGTCGTAATATAAGTAGTAAAATCGAAGTGGGTTTTTTTTTTTTTTGTTTTTTTTGTTTTTTTTTTTTTTTTGAACGTCCGACTGTCCATAAACACTACTAGCGCCTAAACTACACGTATGATCTTTTCCAAATTGAAGAAATCCCCTGTCTATCTTGCTCTAGTTGAAACTTTGAAAAACATTTTTTTAAATTTGGGGCTTTCTTCATGAAGGCCCCCGGACATTTGAAGATTTTCTCAAAAACGGCTCTAAATTTTTTTCTTTAAATTTTTTGTAAGAATAAAGTAAAATACGCTTATAAAGGTGGCACAGGTATTCACGAGTAAATCTGAATTTTCGAAAATTGCAAAAGTTTGAATTTTTTTCGTTGTCTTCCTACAACTAATAAAATTGAAAACATGGATTTTCCTTCAAATGAAATTTGTGGCCCATAAATAGTTCTTTCATTAAGGTCATTAAATTTTTTTTGAAAATTCCAGTAGTTTTCGTGCAATTGTGCGTGAAATAGTTACTTTAAAAAATACAAAAACAAGATTTTCTCAATAACGGCACCAAATTTTTTCTTTAAATTTTTGATAGGGATATTACCAAATGCACCCTATTTGATAACATACACGCCATATAGTTCTATTCTTTTGTTTTTTCAAAAATTACAAAAAATGTAATTTTTTTCACTTGTCTCTCGCGTCGGTAATATTTACATTGGAGGCGATTTATACACATTATTATATTTATGCTTACATGTTCTTTAAATAAAGTCACATAGTTTCTCGAAACCTTAACAGTTTTATATAAAAATGAGCCCAAAATTCTGCATTTTCAGAAACGCTCAAACGCCATTTTCTCAAAAATGGCACGATTTTTTTTCTTCAAACTTTTCCGAGTAGTGATAATGGCACTGTTTATTATGATATAAACTTTTTTGTGTATTCTTTTTATTTTTTCAAAAATGACACGTAATTTTTTTGAAATATCTCTCACGCCGTTAATATGCTCATTTTCATCGATATGTATACATTATTACATTTGTGAGTGCAAATGCTTCAAATGACTTTATATGAAATTTTTCGAAAATTCAATAGATTGCTGTGAAAAAGAGCTTCAAATTTCGCACTTAGAGTAATGCTTTATTGCCATTTTATTAAAAACGGTTGGAATTTTTTTAATGAGAATTTCTATTTAGGACGAGGTTTTACTCTTCTTTAATAATCTTGAAGTAATATTTCGGTTGTACTATTAGGAAAATTTTGGAAAAAATGTCAACAAAATGTGCTTTGGGCGACGATAGATGGCAGGTGACCAGAGACTGTAGCAAGACCTTAAATGCATTTCACACCAAGGAAAGTAGAAAATTTGGCACGACAAAGTCTGTGCCATTCTGTAGCACTTTAGTTAGTTTTGTCGTCAAAACGCCTTTTCTATGAGTTTCATATTAGTTGCTTTACTACTTTTGATGAAAATCACAATGTATGTGATACAAAAAAGAAATAATTTCCAGTAATATTAAAAACGTTCCATGCAAATTTACTAATAATAATTTAATCTCATATATCTCCTTTGGCCATTTTCTGAGTTAACACCTTCTACCACTAAGCCCTTCGTGCGAAGCAAAGTTCTTAAAGTAGAGATGCATTAATCTTATCTAAAGTATTTTGTAAAGTAAAATGAAAGTATTTTGAATAAAAATTTTGCGGATCTATGGCCATTTGAAAAGTATCTTTGGTTCTTCATTTCTATGGTTTTCATGTAAAATTGGCCATATTCGGACTCATGTGGCACACTCTTCTAGTCAATTAAGTAATGTTTGATGAACATTACTTATTGGTCATCTCGCGGCGCAGAGCAAAGTCTTTCACCAAGGAAATCGGGGGTTCGATTCCCGTCGAATCTCATGTGAAATTTGTTTAAAAAAAAAACTAGTTTGGCTGCTTCACAAGGGCTAGTCCAACCCCTGTGAAAACCCTATCCCTATCCTTATTCCTTCCCAATTCTGGCCGCTGGGTAGTGACGCGGGAGCGCGTGGTGGGAGGCGCGCACGCGGAGATGCTACCTGGCGGTCCTATTGACAACACACTGCGACGAGACGTGACGGAAAGAAATATATACAGTAAAGGAGGGTTACTCCAGATTATACAGAGAAAGTAACGGACGATTACTCCAATAGCGCTCAGCACCCAAGAAGGGGTTAGGAGACGCGTTGCGTCGTGAGTTGACGCAACAAATGTAAAAAAATAAAATAAAAAATAATTTTAAAAAAAGGAAGTTGCGGGGTAACGTGGGCACCACCTCTGCCATAAATCCGTTGATAAAAATAAGATCAAATAATATATTTATTCGATATTTTCTAAAAAAAGGAGCGCAAATGCCGAAAAATGATGTTTATGGGGTTTGTGACACCCCTAAACCCATTTTAAAAACTTTTATTGGTGGCGATGTTGTTCTTGCTTCGAAAACTAACTTTTTTTTACTTAGCATTGACTTTTATTATTTTTCGATACAGCCTTACACACACACACGGCTTGATTTCCGACGGAACGGCGTTGCGGTACCTCCGGAATTATAATTAAATTATTCAATAAAAATAAAATTATTTCTACTAAAAATAACAGGTAATTTGGGGGGGACGCTACCTGGGACCTACAATTTTATAAATCAAGCAATGTACGTATGTGTATACACATACACAAGGTGCGTTCTCAAAATTTCCAGAAAAAAATTGTACAGCGGACTAAAAGTCTTTGAAATGTGACCCTTGAACATCAATCACTCCGCTGCCAGCGATTTTTCAATTGCACATTGGCTCCCTTGAACTCTTCATCCGAAAGACTGCCAAGGGACCTCGTCGGGGAGCTGCCAGGACTGATGAAATCGCTTCCCTTTCAGGTTTCCCTTGATTCTGGGGAACAAAAAGAAGTCGCTGGAAGCTAGGGCGAGGCTGAAGAGGCGACAGTGTGGACACGTTGAACAAGGCTAGAACTTCACTTCGCCGGATGTGAGCGACGTGTGAGAGGACGCATTGTCATGGTGAAGAATCCAAAATTTCATCAGTTATGCTTGTTGAAGGTCTTCCAGCGCGGTCATCGTTTTCAACGTTCTCGCGGCTCTCTTAGAACCGCTTGTGTCACATGGAAACCATTGCTCCTGACGTCTTCTTAATAGGTCTCTTGAATCATTCCAAGTTTCTGTAGCGGTTTCGTTCAGTTTCGGAAAAAAAAACAAAAACACGTCGAATAACGTTGCTTCAAATAACGCTGCACTTCCGACAGGGATCTCTAACACGCCACTAGCGATGTGCTAAATTCATCTGATCGGTTTCACCAGCTCTCTTCAGGATTTTCTAACGTGGCATCTGAGGGTATCAAGATGGAGTATGGCACAGATTTTTGCGTCTTCCTTGGTCCTGCCGCAAGATGTGGCATAATCGCGACCGTATAAAACAGTGCTGCAGATCAAGCGGCAGGATCGAGAAAGAACCAAAAAGTGTTGCCATATTCCATCTTCAAAATAATACCCTTAGATGCCACGTTAGAACAATCCAAGTATAGAGCTCGTGAAATCGACCAGAAAGCCATTCCCTCTTTCATCGAACAGCGCTGCTCGTGAGTTGTGACACAATGCGAATTATATCAAATTATTTGTTATACACCGACATATGTTTACGTATAGTGACGTCTAACAAATCAAATACCAGCCTCATGAGACAGGTGCAGTAGCAGGTGAGCCTAAGTACGTGTGTTCGAACATTGGCGGCTCCTAAACTTCAGACCAGGTAGGGCACAGAAAATCGTGGGAAAAAAAAGAAAAGCAACATGCAAGCATTGGAAAACACTTCTAATTTTTATACAGCAATTCAACCCTCCTCTCCTTGGCTCTGGCAAACACTTCAATAACTTGACAATTAAAATCCCGAATGCCATGAATCATCCGTTTCTCAATAGAAAGCATGGCTGAGGCATTCAATCTGTCTGCACCCAGTGTTTCTAAGAATTTTTTTAATTCTCTTTAGAGTGGAGAAACAACGTTCATTTTCCACAGTGGTCATTGGAATGGTGACAATTATTTTCAAAACATAGATACACTCTGAAAAAGTACGCGACATGTTGTTTTCTAAAATAAAAACTGGAGTAATGCAGCAGCGCCTGATGCACCATGAAAATCTTCACGGGAGTATAACACTTCTAATTCCGTTCTAAATTTTGGACCATTTATTTTAGAGTATAATTCCAGAGTGGTTTCAAAATCACTCTCCGGGAAATTCACAGAGTACTGAACGAATTGTTCCGTCAGAAATAATTTCGCTGCACTCAAATGGTCAGAACACTCAAACCTGTCTTCGATGTTTTTTAAAATAGTATCACACACGTCCAAAGCAGCAACACGGTTGCTTCCTTCTTTGCGAGAGATGCATTTTCTCTTATTTGGGGGTACACTCGAAGACTCTTGTTCGTCTTCGTACACTTTACGCACCTTGGTTACTTCATCAGAAAACCGTTTAATGAATTCCTTTACTTGAACAGAATCGATATTCCTTTTCTGAACAGTGTCGAAGAAAATTGCAACATGAAGCATAATTTTATGTTAGAAGGAGAGCCAAAATACAAAATCTGGATCATTTAATGTTCGCACAAATCCTGCAGCTTGACCACCGGCTTTGGGATTCTCTTCTTCACCATCTCGAATTTGCTCGAAACATTCAATTAGGCTGTCTTTATATTAAAACAGTATGAACAGCTCTATGCTGAAAGTACCATCGTGAAGGTGGTTGCAGAACACAGTTTTCTTTGCACAAATGTCGTTAAATATTGCATTCTTTTGGGCGATCTGGAAAAAAATGAGCATATTCCTTGGAGTTCTTCAAAAAATACTCTGCTCCCAGAAGATGAAGCTGCTTTCTGAAGTAAAAGATTTCCTTGATGAGCGTAGCAATGAACATAGTTTGCATTAGGATATTTTTCCTTTACAAAGTACTCTACCCCACTTTTTTGCCCTTTCATAACAGCAGCTCCATCATACGTTTGGGTTATGAGTTTATCAGTTTTATCTAAACCGAGCTTGTGTAATTGTTCCAAAATTTTATCAGGCAAACCCCGAGCACCTCCTTCGATTACTTGAAAGAAGCCCCAAAATCGCTCATATATTTTTCCTTCCGACTGATACCTCAAAGTTAATGACATTTGGGTTTTGCATGAACTGTCCGATGTTTCGTCCGCCTGAATGGCGACGTGTATTGCGTTATTTACTTGCTCTGTCAAGTATTTTTGACAAACGGCAAACATTGCATCTAGTAAATCATTCTAGATGGTCTTTGATACGCCTCTAAAGGTTGTTGCATTCTCCAAATGACTTTGAAATATATTGTCCAAAGCGGCTGTGTAATTAATCAGTCCCCTGGAAAATACCTGGGTTATCGGAGTCTTCAGATTCATCATGACCGCGTAACGCTAATTCGAATTCTCCACAAAATTTAATAGCATCAACAATGCCACCCATAATGTATCTATTTTTATCTACAAGTTCATTATGTTTACGCACAGAGATTCTATATGTGTCGTCCAATTGTTGCTTGATACTAACTCTCCCAAGAACAGCTAAATTCATTTCATTGTTGACATGACTTTGAAATAGCGTGTTTTTGCATTTATCCAGGAGATGCTTCAAATCTTTAATACCGTTCTTGGGCCACGTTTCGTCACCCCCAAATAGAATGCATGGGAAGCAAAACAATGCATTACTCACTGGACATCCACAAATCCAATCCCATTTATCATTAACTAACTTATTAAATGTTCTGTTGTACGATCTATTTTTGTCACTAAAAGCTTGCTTGATGACCAGATCAGGCCTCGGTGGCCCTAATTCTTTCGCCAACATCCTGTCTTCATAACCTAAATTTTTACTTCCTAAATACTTTACTTCATTCATTTTAAAGTTTTAGCGCTTTAAATTGAAAATCACTCGTAATCCCTCGTTGGTTTCTCACGTCAGCTGAACGAGAAAAGAAAACAATTCAATTGTACACACGCAAACGCTCAAGAAAAACTTATTCACATTTCACAGCTGCTGATATTATCACGGTTACAAGCGCCCTGAGCTAATTAGCATTTCATTTCTCAGACACCACGAGTGTTGTTTGTGCATCTGCTAAGTGGCGCTTGCAGTGGCAGTCATAAAAAGCTTGTGACCCTGAAGGACCTTAAGGGAGCATTACCCCCTCCCTTTTTTCCACGCACTATGAGGGAAAGCTCATGGTGGAAATAACCACCACCAGTTATTTCCACCATGGGAAAGCTTTGCTGAACGGGAGGGAGCTGGTCACAAAAAGCTTGCGGACTTCGCCCTGTTGCCACAACTACCTCGTAGTCAGCGCTGTGAAATAGTATCGATATCGCCCATGAAAACCTAAACGTTAATTCTCTAGAAGTATTTACTCGATAACATGACAAGCATTTTAGTCCACTATTAATACTTTTCTTTATAAGAGGGAAGGCACGTGGCCATATGGTAGAGCCGCCACTGGGTTCGAACCCTGCGTAAGCATGAATGTTTTAATTTATGTTCGTGGCGTGGGGGCATTCCGAAACCCTCGTACCAGTACCTTAACATTTCTGTATCTTGGCCTGACGATGACAATCATTATATGTAACTGAGGAATTGGAACCCTTCACCCAGAACAATGGCACAAGGGCTGAGATGGGGCCACAGGCAATCATGGGTTTCACAAAAATCCCCGTAATGGCTCAAAAATATTCGCATAGGTTTTCCGTTTCTTGGTTTTCTTGCGAAATTTCGCCCATTGAAATAAATATTGTATGTAGTCGTTATTAAGGTCATATTATACATAATATTAAGAAATTTGGTTTAAATGCTCTAAATATATAACTAATATTATTTTATTTGTGAATATGTAAGGATATGAAGTCACGAGCGCACCATTCCTATTCAGAACACACTCAACAATGCAGTAAGTTACTTATAGATTCCTGCCTTAAAACAACTAGTGAAATGGAACGCAAGGGTAAGATCTCTTCGTTCGTGCAGACAACTTATAATTTTCACCATGTAAACGAGGCTCCTTCAGGGAGATGACACATTTTTTTAGGCATGAACTAGATAACCGTGCACCTTCCTCTAAAGAACGAAAAAAAGAGATCGAATCTACGTCAGGGGCAACCCAAGAAAATGGAGCGTGCAGACTTGAAGAGAGAAAATCCGAAGATCAACCTTCCAACTATAACTTTAGAAGCGAGGAGTCGGGGACAATCAAAAAGTGCGCACAGTAATTAGGAATGTCGGCTACAACAGGAGGGCGGTAATGGGAAATATCCTTTATTGCTGTTAATAGAAATAAAAGACTACTGCTTGCAAAGGAATGTTTGAATAAATTAGAAGATCGCTGGTTCGAGCTGAAAAAAATTAATATTAGTGGAAGTGAAGGTAGGGGAACAGTATGGCGGAAACCAAATGAACGGAAGAACGAGTTAACTATTAAGCACGGAAATAGAATTGTAATGTGGGGCTGCAGAGCAACTTCTAGTGTGGATGAGCTTGTTAATAATATATGGATAAGCATCAATATCTGAACATACTGAAGGAAAATGTATACCAAATCTGCCGACGAAGTGGGCCTGAGGGACTAAAATTTTATGAAAATAACTCCCAGAAACATAAGTCACAGTGCGGAAATAGTTGCTCTGAAACGCTGGAAACCCTTTTGTCTGGTGAACTAAACCATGATCTTGGTCGGTTCTAGGTTCCGACAAATGGCATCCGGGAAGTAGGTGAGACAAAACCGAAGAGTTGGCCGAGTCTACGCTATTTTGAAGCACCACTAGTTTCACTTAATTTTTAATGAAGTGGCTTTGATTTGTGGACCTTTCATATTTTTCTTTATTTCATACATGTAAAAACTATGTGTTTTCTTATGCTTCCATTTTCCAGTGCGATTTCATATTAAATGTTGCAAATGATCCTATTTGTGTTAAAACAAGTGACTTAAGTGGCGAATAGGGATTAATTTTGAATAAGTAGTTAAATATTTGAAATCGCTATTTACATTTATACTCTTTCAAGCACGTGGCCATTGGAATTTTCCCGCCTGTGGCATAATTTCGGACCCCGGCTCACACCAACAGCTGACAAGAAAATCTCTCGCAGGATTGGTAAACAATGCTTCTCAGGCGTTCTGTAGACATTTAAGATGTCTACTACATCTTCCGGTACTTATGGGAACTAGTTTCTACAATCTTTGGCAGTGGTTCATAAATTATCCTACCAGGAATGATGGTTAAAATTTTGTACCTCCGTGCGGCCGATGCATTACGCACAGAGGTAAGTACATATTTTGTACCACCGAGATGGAAAGAGGCGAAAAATTAATAATTGTTAAGGGTCAAAGTTTTAATAATTTTTGCGAAATAGATCTACCAAAAAAGTTTGGAAAAACTTAGTCTACGAGGTTCAAAATCCTGCTTTCGTAGGACCTGCTGACCAAACTAAGAAAAAATTCTATTCAATATCTTTGAAATGTGTCCTTTGGGTTCACTCGAAACATTTAAACATTCTGGACATACTGTTTTATTGTGAACTCAGGGCTACTGATTTAAACCATCGTGATTAAGCCCGCTGCAGTTTCGTCGTGTTTTCACAACAATATTGATCTAGTGTATCTCCATGGTAACAGTTGGTAGCTGCATAAACGTCAAATCGTTCTGCAATGGCTGGGAAAGGTAAACGGAAATCATCAGACGCAGGGAAAAAGAAACAAACTAATGCTACAAAGACTGAAGGACGATCGAAAGCACGTTGTAATGTGGATATTTTCAGTGAACACGCTATGGATAATGCATACTCTACATGTCACAACATCATGGACGTGTTAAAATGTCGAGGATTTCCTTGGCCAGACGCAAAGAAGAAAAAGGGAAAGAAAAAATAATTCTTTCTGAAAAACGTAGTCCTGGAATATCTTTTGCAGTGATGTATTACAGATGATTGTAATATGTAAACGCTTTTCATTCTGACAGCATACAAGGTAGATAAAGGAAAACAAAATGTTTTAATAGTTTTGCCACTTATATGTATTTTATCACCTGTAAATACTTAGATGTGGTCGATACAGGCAATTGCTCACTTGACATAAGTAACTTGTGAACAGTACCCTTTTAACTCTTACAAGATGTACTTACTACGAAAATCCTGTTTAGAATACTAAACAGAAATCTCCCTTATCTGAAGATACCTGGAGTATTATACTTGTCTCAACTGATTGGCAAGTTCAGAGTAGGTATGGTACAAATTATTAATGTATCACTTCGAGCAAACTTTGCTTTACAGAAACTTAAGCATAAGGGAGGCAGTTATAATTTGAAATACATTCATGCATCTTGCATCAGCACTATTCATATATGTACACAAAACATATTCACTCGCGATACCTATAATGTTGTTAAGTCTTATTTTTAGCATAATTACAAAAGCTGGAAGATAATACAATATATACATATGTCATTAGCAGATCTGTATTTTACACGATTACTTTGGCTAACATTACTGTGTAACAGTATTTTTCATGTAGCCATTACATTGTAATATTGTAATGTTTACAATACAGCAGAAGAAACCAAATCTCTGATAAAACTAATTGTGAGTTAACGTTAGATTGTAGATCTCAATACAACTAAGAGTTTGTTCAATAAGCCCAACACATGCAGTACAATAAACTTGTAAGAAAAGAAATTGTGTTTGTCCTTTACTGAACCAGCGAGTAATTTTTCCAAAGGGGACTATGTTTTTCATAAATAACCCTAAAACCATACAACTAATTAACTGCAACAATTTCATATCACATATGGAATTCCGCTACAAAACACAAATTATTAATAATAATATAATAATAATAGGAATAATAATAATAAAAACAAACAAAAAACCTGCTGCAGGAAGTAATTGGCTGTATTTTACTCAGCATTAGAAAACAACACGAACACAAATCTTTCGTTATCATACCAATCTCTGACTATGCCATTATTTATTTTGCAGATATACCACTCCTATATCTGTAATAACAGGAAGAGAATTCTTGTTGTTGTTTTTTTTTTTACACCTGATGACCAAATGGTCTGTTTTAAATAATTAATAACAAAAATTATCAAAATAACAAATAAGTTATAAATGAAATGTGATTTTGTTAAAGCTTAGTACTCTACAATGCATCAGTATCTATATTATACTACCTTCATAAATACAGGTATCGTGTTAAAGATAAGGCAAACAATTACAATGAATGAGTATACAAATATACAAGAGCACAAAGAAAGCAATAAAGTACAGTACCAAAAACCAGTCACCCACAATTAACACTTGTTTTTACAAAATAACCGGCTTTAACGGATCTTCAAAATATCCATATTACTCAGCAATGTCTAAAAATATTCACACAATATAACCCTGTGATTAATTAAAACTCTGACTAGACTTCATGAACCTTTAACTTGCTGTCTAGTATTGGATTACGATAACCAGTGCTTTTCCTAACAGGGACCTAACAGAACTGGAAGACAGTCCTCCATGACAACCATTCTTAAAAAATATTACATGAGTTCAAGAGAAACTCTGTGTCCAATGAATACTATCAAAGCTTCTTAGTGCAAGCAGTTATAAACAATATCATTTTCTGAAGTCCTCTGAAATAAATTCCAAAATAATACAACTATTTTATTTTTGCCATACACACTTCTTACAAGTAACATCAGTAAAAAAAATTATAACCTACATTTCCTAAAAATATTTATTAAATACCTCACTCTGTGCAACAAAAAATTTTTCAGGCTGATAGATACAGAAACTGATAAAACAGCCAATATCACAACAAGTGTAAAAAAAATTAAAATAAAATCATACATTCCATTCTTTTATTTATAACTGTAAAGGCACAGATCTATTTGAATTAGTGTCCACATTGACGTTTAATTGTAGAGTAATGCAGTAGTGCTTGATGAATTCAGAATGAAATAATTTTGTAAGTGTTGTTTACGCTAGATGACCAGCATGTACTGAATAAGGTACAAAGTGATATGTAAGAAAGCCAGGATAATGCTTTAAATAAGCCTTACATAAAAAAGTTGCTTAAGGCATTTGATAAAACCTTCAAGATTCTCAAAAACAATTCATTATGACATAATTTTATTTTTTCCCCTCAATTTTTTTCTTTAATTTGGATTCAGTGCTGAAAAAGTTAGCATTGTAAAACTAGTTTTCTATTTAAAACAAGATTCTAGCTGTTCTTACCGTTCATTTAAAAGCCTTAAGGTATATCCTTTTCAATCTATTTGCATATAATGAAGGTAGTAGGAACAGACAATTCATTTCAATATACCACTTAAAAGTACATTAAGGAACATTAGCTTGGAAATAAGTTTGTTTTATACACAAAAATCTGACAAAAGAAAATCATTCATGCCAGCAGATGAAAAAAATCATCTACCAAATACTGCAAGGTTTAAAAATTTAATACAAGCAGTTTCAAATAAATGAACAATATTTTTCATATTGATATGTCTATGATGTTCTAAAAATTAGTTTAGAAATTAGTAATGCCTCTGATTGGTTGATTGGTATAGTTCTTTTAAAATTTGACGTTTATGACAGATATAACCTTTTGAAAATTATATCTTATTCAATTGATATGTTCTGTACCTAATTCAAACTTCTAATATTTTCGTAAAGCACTTATTTATCAACAGTTTTCAGTCAAGATTGCACAAAGTGCATCATGCTAAACTCTCACACTCACACTCACACTCACACTCACACAACACACCTATATGAAAAGAAGAAAAAGAATAAAATAATAATAATAATAATAATAATAATAATAATAATAATAATAATAATATTGTAGAAAGAAAATAATTCTAATAATAATAATAATAATAATAATAATAATAATAATAAATTCTGTTAAATGTTATCCTTCACAGAAGGCTATCATTTTTATAGTATCAGTTAAAAAAATTTTCTGTAGGTAAAAACAATTTGAACAAGTTCTATTAATATTTTATTAATTCAAAGGATTTTGAAGGAATTTTTCAATGAGTTGACTGTACATCAAACATGGTGGACAGTTTTAACCTTGTATCATTACAGACTGAATGAAAACCAGTTCTAGTCAATAAATTGTCAAAATTAACATCAGTATGCTTTACACATGTTTACAAGTTCCTGAATCACTGCAAAATGCAATGTGTGTGTATATATATATATTTTTTTTTTGTAATTTATACACTTGGTAGTACTTCATGAACACATTTTGTTAGCACAACTGAGTTGTGAAAAGGGTATCGTTTCATAACGTAATAAATAGTGGCAACGGTTTATTAATGAGCGAAAAGAACAGAAACACAATAAAACATACTAATGTGAATGCTAAAATGGAACAGCACTATGTAGTTTTGCATGACAAGCAAGCAGGAAAGAAGTGATGAAAGAATAAGTTGTTATGGGGAAGTCCAGTTGATTCTCCCATGAACTACAATTAAAAAGGAACACGTTTCACATTTGCCCACATTCAACTCTATTCCATCATTAGATGAGCAATAGAATGCTGGTCACAACAACCACAGAAAATGTACACGTAACAAACTAGACAACTGCAGCCATGTGAATGACTTGTGTGAACTAGTATTCAAGTATAAGGCATGATGGACACAATCAATGGACACTATTTTAAAATCATATAATATTTTTACTAATACTTTTTTCTTCAATAAATATATGATTGCATACATAGACATTGTTTCACAAATCTACATTTAAGGCACAGCATTGGACTGAATACAAGAAACTCATACACCCACGTGCTTTCACGAGGTGTAAATGCAAATAAAGCCTCTGAAACAAACAGCTTACTATATATTACAACTCTAACTATATGGCTGTCATTGGAAAAATTGCATGATGTTCCATCCCTCAAGGGGACACCACACTTGTAAGGCAACGAAAACCAGAAGAAAATCTGGCAGGGAACTCCTAGTTCCAAAACAGCCTATAATTATAGCACCAACACTTCAAATATTGATTCTGTCTTTAGTTTTCAGCTGCTAAAAAAAAACATTTTTTAAAAAGCTGCACACAGATGAAAGTGAATAATGAGTTAATTAACTCTGAAAAATTATGAATGCTCCACAGATATACCCACTAATACATAAAACTCTTCATAATTCGTGGCCATCATTTCAATTTTGCAAGCAAACTGGAATAGCAAGCCTCCATTACACTGACACATAGTAAGCATGTAATTTTACAGAACTCATAGTAATCCCCTCAAAAGTAACTCTTTTCTCAAGAACATTAATGTGCATTATAGCTGTGAAACTTGCAAAATATAACGTTGCTACTGTGAACTGAGTTTACAAGCAGCATAACAGATTTATGATGTATAACATCAGTGGAATATCACAGGTTTGTTGCCAGTGCGCCAACACTGTTATGTGACTTCCAATTATACAAATGCAGGAATGAACATGCTAACAGTAGCTCCTACACTTGATACTTCATTGGATTGGCAAGAATCTTACCGTCACTAAGGAAAAATTAATGCTTCAATAACCAGATACTTTATGTCATACATAAACAGGACCTTGATTGTCGTCATCAAGATTAATTTTATTAGCATATGCTGGGCCGCCACCTCCATCATCAAAAAATCTACGAAAAGTAAATTCGAAAAATCCATGATATGGCTTATTGTCCAAAAATTCATCGGACTTGTCAGAACCAGAAGATCCCGAATTCCTAAGCCTATCAGGATCAACTGGATCGAAGTTTGATGTGTCAGTTGGATACTGTATCTTCGGAATATAGGGTGCAACTTGACGTCTTAATCCTTTCTCAAAATCTATTGCATTAAAAAATGGATGTGCTTTCACTTCCGGTGCATTTTTGCCAAGTCTTTTATCAGCGCTTGTGCAGAGTTTCAGAATGAGGTCCATTCCCTCTGGAGACAAATTAGCTGCTTTCGGAATTTGAAGCGTAGTCTCCCAATTGATCACCTACAATAAAATGAATAAAAGAAAATTATAAATACAATAAAGCCATAAAATAATTATTGCGTTAAAAGAAACATTCATTCATTAGCTTTTAAATAGTCCCATGCAAAATTTCAATATAAATGGCTATGTGGAGTTTCTGCTACTCCCCACCCAAAATTAAAATTTTATCTTATCCAGAATATGTGTCATAATGATTCTGATGGAACAAAGGATGACTGTGACAAATTTGATGTCAAATTTACAGAACCTAATTGTAGAAAAATAACAAATAATATGTTTTAAATGAATCTGTGTTTAAAGAAAATGGTAATGTTTAAGGAAATTATTTAAATTTTTCTTTTTCGGGGGAGGTATTTAACTTCAATCAAAACACTAGTTTTAGTCTAGTCATCTAGTTATAACACAATTTTAACACAATATGATTGAGAATATTTCATCACAAAAACAGAAGATATGTGTCACGCAAGGTAACACCCCAACTATAATTAGAGCGCAATTGGAGTGAGAAAAATTTATCTTGCTACTACAAATGGGATGAAAATGGCTTCATGGAAAGGTATATAAAAGTACCACTAAGCACCACAGTTTTGCCAGAAAGGATGAGCAAACATTCAAAACATGACATGTCCACTTTACTCTTTTCCAATAAAAATGAAAAATATGGCACAAATTTTACACTTTTCTACACCATCTTTAACTCAAAAGTCCTACACATTGTATTGTAAAACATTCATGTTTTTTTTTTCCTGAAAATAAAATTCTAGGTAAAAACAATAGAAGAACTCCATTTTTGAAGCTTAGATATTAAGACAAACCCTTGTGAGTGAAGTTGAAAGATCATTTAAAAAACGAAGAATGCATTAAAAATGAATTTCTATTTGTACCATCAGCAAGTTATCACATTTAATTCTGTTATGACATTACTTCCAAAACATAATTCAATTTATTGTGTTCAACTGTATTCGTCTTCTATACAACAAATTTTAAATGATCAATAGCACTACTTTTACCAAAAACTTTTCCTAAACTTCTAGAGACACATGTAGCTTGATATTTTTGAAAGTTCCCAAATCTGAAGATAATAAACTATTTTTGTTAAAAGATTTGGATTTAAAATATTTTAGTTTTTTCTTCCATAAAACTTCCTGGTACTCCTAAGACAAACTTCAACCCACAAAATTGAAGAACGGGGATAAATAATTAAAATGTTCATTCTGATTTCTCTTTCATATAAACAATTGCACCTAAAATAAAAGATCTAATATGAAACTTACTGAAAATAAATATTTCTTCACACATATGAACATGATAAAAATAGACTTGTATGTGCTTTTCATACCAGTGTAGTTCTTTTCACAAGAAAACATGTAACTGATTTCCCCCAACATCTTGGCGATTAGAGAAAACTTATTAATTTATTATCTTTAGTATGTTTTTATCTTTCGAAGAACAGTTTTAAAATAAAAAAAAGTGAAAAACACAGTTGCACAAAACCCTGCTTTTTATCAGGCCCCTCAGTCCCTGTTTTTTTTAATATATTAATAGCTTTATTTAAGGTCATCAGATATTTATTTATCACAATCCTCTATTAACCACAAAAAGGAATGTATTCTATCTGTAGTGTACAATGGAACTCATTAAATTTAAATTCTTGTCCTGTCAGCTGTTCTGCGCATCACACTCCCTGCTCCAATGTTAGGAGGCACTGTATTAAATCCAAGGGCTTAAAGCAACATTTGCCAATTGAAGGAGAAATGACGTCACAGAAGCCTTCCCCTCTGTGAGAAGGTGCTCAGAGAAGCTGTTCAAGGAAAGGGGGGAGGGAGAGATCGACAGACTGTGGTTGCCGGAGGTAAAAGCCATGGGAGTGGGCCATTGCCTGTAGTGCCAGACAATATGAGCCCATATATGACTTAATTTTCTTTCAATTTGAGAAGAAATATTTCTTTTTGTAGATATTGTAACAGTGGTGAAGTGTTTAGTGTGTTCAAAAGAACTGCAGTACGTTAAAAAGTTCAACCAACAGAGGCATTATGCAGCTTTGCAACCCAGAGAAACCCACAAGATGAAAATCATTTCTGAGAATTCGCAGATAGTCTGCATCATGAGATGAGTAAAGGATTTTGCAGCTAGATTATGGAAAAGGTATTAAAAATTACAAGGATTTCCAACATTCTCAAACAAAACTGTACATGAAATAATCAAGCCTGGAGACCAAAATCTCTCACGTGACCCCTCCAAGGTATGTATTTGTATCTATTTGTTAACATAAATTATTGTCTTTCTTCTCCAAAAATGTTATGTAAATATTATGTTCTCCAAAAACTTTCTTCTCCAAAAATGTTATGTATCAAAAGAATGGAAGTGGAATTACAGTACTGGTTACAATAAACTGAGTCAGATATTGAGTTATATAATAATCTATGTTCTATTTTTTATATTGTTTTTTAAATATAAACATTCTATAATAATAATAATAATAATAATAATAATAATAATAATAATAATAACCATAAACAAATAATAATTACCATGTAAAAAGGTAATTATCGAGCGAACCCTCCACCCACCCTTCCATACCATCATTGGAACACAAGTACACCTGCTGCCGTGTCAGACACTTCCTTTGCTCCTTGGCTCAGTGCGGAGCAGGAGAGTAGATTATTATGATGTCACAGAGCATTGACTTGGCAAGCACTGGTTTAGAGGATAAGACAGTAAGAGCTGCCCACAAGTCAAATTAAGTAAAAAGCTTTTGAGCAATAATTCTAACACAAAATTACTGATAGTTTCAACAAGTTTCCCCACTTCTTTCCACCCCTGTGACAGCAAAAAAAGTATGTTATTAAATTATTTTTTTTAATACAACCATGATTCTTATTTTTAAAATAAATATTTGTGGTTTAAAAATGGATTTCCTCCATAATACACAATTTTGATAACAAAATCAAATTTTAAAAAATTTTTGCTCAAACCATTTTATATCATTTCACATTCACATTAGCTCAAAGTTGTGTTGGAAAGGTTCCAATGTTTTAAATTTATTCTGGAATTTTGACTCATTCATCCACTTATTCACCTCTATGGATTTCCCAAAAATTTAGGAAATAGTTTTTACCGAAACTGAATATTGAAAAGTGTATAATTCTTCAGATAGCACTATATAACGGCCTGGATACCTCTTATTTTCACTTTCTCATAGACATCCATATATTCGGAGTAACATATGTAGGATAGAGGAAGTTATGTAATGCTACGTGAAAAAACAGTGGATTTTTGGCAGAAAAAAATTCATTGCCATTCCCTGATCACGAAAAAGTGGATAAATCCAGTTGCTCAATTTAGAAAGAAATAAAAAAAAAAACAAAAAACTTCTAACACGTGGTGTAGCTAGAATCCACATTTTGTGGGTCCTTGATACTGAAAAGTCAATTGACGTCAAAACGTGGGTCCGTCCGGTGTACGTGAACACACCAAGTGCCTAAACCATGCGTAGGATTTTTTCCAAATCAAAGAAACCCCTGTCGTTTTTGCACTAGTCGAAGCTCTGGGATTTTGAAAAACATTCATTAGTTTTCAGGCGAACTTCATGTGAAGCCCTACAGACATTTTCAACATTTTTTCAAAAAGACTCCAAAAAACTTTTTCAAAAGTTTCTCAAAAACTCAACAGTTTTCTGTAAAAATGAGCTAAAAAAATTCTGAATTTTCAGAAACGCTCAAACGCCATTTTCTCAAAAATGGCTCCAAAATGTTTTCTTCAAATTTCTCTAATGGATAGTGCAAACTGCACTGTTTAATATGGCATAAAGTTAGTTTTTGTGTATTCTTTTTTTTTTTAATTTATTTATTACACAATTCTAAATTTCATTTTAAAATATCTCTCACGTTAATATGCATATTTCCATCGATTTGTATAAATTTTTACATTTGTGAGTGGAAGTGCTTGAAAGAACTTCAAACGAAGTTTTTCAAAAACTCAATAGATTCCTATGAAAAAGAGCTTCAAATTTCGCATTCACAGTAATGCTTAATGGCCGTACCGGAAGTGGTAGCTCAGTGCATCAAGTGATGTCACTGCAGCGCCTCTGACCGGGAGGTCCTAGGTTCGAGTCCTGATGGCGGCAGGATTTTCGACACTAGCTTTTCAGCTAGGTCGAATTCAGTCGCTGTGTGGACGAGAATTCTAGCGACCGGCTGCTCTGATCGGTAGTTTTCCGTGGTTTCTCCGATCAACACCAGGCAAATGCCGGAGCAGTACCCTATCAAACGGGCCACGGACCGTGCGCGATCTGTCCTTCCCATTCCTTGTCCTACCCTCTCCTCTTACACACACACGTACACTAACATGCACTACACTACTACATATCCCGGGAGACCGGTCGGGAGCTTAGAGCTTGTCCCGGCTGGGGCGGTGACCCGCTTGTGGGAGATTCCTGGTTAGGGGGAAACCCCACTAGCTGACGGTAGGTCGGCGCCAGATCTCGCCATCCAGCGGGGGAAGATCACCGCCATCTCCAGAGAAAAAAAAACATGAACTACACTAACGGGACTAATGACCTGAGCAGTTGACGCGCCCGGAAACATGAAAAAATCAATCAATCAATTAATGGCCGTTTTCTTAAAAACAGCTTCGAAATTTTCAATGAAAATGTCTATTTTGAAGTCATATTTTGGTTCTACTATTAAGAAACTGGAAAGTTGAGAAAATATACTGTCGGTAAAGATAGATGGCAGCTGGCCAGAGAAAGGAGTAAGATCTTAAAGTGAGTCCACACCAAGGAAATTAGAAAAGTTTGCTGCTAGAAAGTCTGTGCTATTCTGTAGCACCTCTAGTTTAAATTTATTCATTAAAAATAACAAACATATATTTTATATAATTTTTCCTAAATATAGTAGATATTATAAATTAGTCAGTTTCAAAAAATTTATTCAACTTATTAAAAAAACAAATTGTTTTTCTATTTTCATATACAAGACTACTTCCCCTCTCTCTGACTCTTTCCTACAAATCCAAGGACTTTTTTTAAATTCAATAAAATTAAATCAACCTTAAAAAAATGCAAATTAACTGAGAAATATATCATCAAAACATTGATACAAGGATATGTCAATTAGTTTCATGCAGATACTTTGCTTGTTTTTGGAGAACTGGGGGTACACAGCATCTCTCACAAAATAATAAAAATTACAAAAACACACACTAACTATCGCTAAATATTCTCATATGCAAAGGGAATTTTTTATTAACATCATACCTTCAGTTGTGTCTCTGCAGGAGTACCTGCAAGAAATGGAGGAGAGCCAACCAGCATTTCATACAATATTACTCCAACACTCCACCAATCACAGAGCTGGGTGTATCCAGTGCGCAAGAGGACTTCAGGTGCTATGTAATTGGGAGTACCAACTAGAGAGTGAGCCAAACAGCGTTGGTGCTCCCTCTTTCTTCGCCGTTCCAAAGGTTTCAATTGATGGCAACGACATTCATTATTCCAGTCTTCCGTGGGATCCATTGAATCCTGTCTCCCATGTTCCCCTAAACACAAAATTATAATTGCTTCAATAATTTTTTTCCTGACTTTAAAGTAGTTTAAATAACTGACTCACTGATTTTAAAATAAAGACATAAATTCCTTCATGTACTTACCATTCCTTTGATAATATTTTGAATTATGAGTCCAACGGAATCCAGTGCACAGCCCAAAATCCGTGAGTTTGATGTGACCATCACGATCAATTAGAATATTATCAGGTTTAATATCACGATGAATAAACCCCATTTTATGAACACTCTCTACTGCACACGTCAATTCAGCTATGTAAAACCTAAGAGGATAGAAGAAAATTATCTTCTTAGTATTATGTATAAGTTTGCCATTTTAAGCAAGTGGAAAAAGACAAATTTTACAATTGGAAAATTCAGAAATTATTTTTCCTTCTATATACAAAAAAATTATAAATCATAATATGATAATAAATAATATAAAAACACAAATTAATCAATAGATTTACAAAACTTCTCTGAACTTTTTGTTTAAGTAAGATAAACTTAACTTCTCAAGTTAGTAGTTTTAAAGTGATTCAGTGTATGTGATCAAGTAAGAATTTAAGTTTATTTCTTACACAAATATATAGACATGACTGTTTCATTTTACTTTCTCACTACGGAATAGAGAAAAAGTTATGTAACGTGAGAAAACAGAAAATTTTTGGCAGAAAAACTCTTATTACATGCCCTAGTAATGAAAAGTGGATAAATCCAGTTGCTAAATTTAGAAAAAAAAATTCTGTAACACGTGATGTAGCCAGAATCCATGTTTTGTGGGTCCTTCATACCAAAATTTCAAATGACAGCAAAACATCTGTCCGTCCATTAATGCTAGCGGCAACACTGTTCACCTGATTTTCTCCAAAATTGATATTCCCCAATCAATCTGGCTGCTGTGGCGACCCCTTGAATTTGACAGCTGTATTTTAATTTTAAGGGAGTACTTTACATGAAGCCCCTGGAACATTTTCCAAATCTTTAAAAACAAAAACACTCTTTTGTCTTTGATTAAATTTTGTTGTTGGATAGTGTGAAGGATGTTTAAGAGAATGGTGCAGGTCTCATGTTCGTTGAACCTGATTTTTTGAAAATTGCAAAAGTTGAAAATTGTTTCAGAGTCTTCCTACAACTAAAATATTAAAGATAGAGATTTTTTCCCTTAATGAAATAAAGTTCCTTCAAGGTACATTTTGAAATAAGGTCAAGTACAATTATTTGAAAATCTGAGTACTTTTCATATAATTCTGTGTGAAAATACGGGCAAGAAAGTACATGCTGTTTTGGCACCGCTAGTTATGATCTGTGTCAAAACATGAAATATTCTTAAAACACGAAGGAAAAAAGTACTTCCCTCCCTTTTTTTCTGATTATAAGAATCAAAATCAGATATAAACACCTGAAAAAATTATAAAAACATCTTTCCTTTGTGGAGATGAAGTGAACTATGTGGATGAAGTAGGCTATTTTGTTCAAGTGAATGGAGTTTCAAGAGAAAACATCTTCAGAAAGGTTCACTTTAAAAGCGTGAAATAAATAAAAATATTTAAACATGTGGAACCCTAACAATTGAAATTAAGTCCGACAATACATTGCAGAAAGAATCACAAAGCTTTCTCCTTGGCTTATTTAATGGTTGCAGGGTTGGTAATGTATCCTACAATGCACTTATGCAAAATTGATGTTTAGTGCAACATGTATGTACACTGGCTACTGGGTAACAAAACAACTGAAGCCCTGAAGTATTTTTAGGGTTAAGGTATATTTAATTTGTATTCAAATATGTTAAATGTCAAGTAACACTAACAATTATTATTTAGTGCAATAATACAAACAATTGTAAACAAAATAAATTGAGAAAATTAAAGATATAAATAATTTTTTTGATTATGCTATTCCAGCTTCTAGAAATTAAAATATTCAGTTCCCACTGGCAGAACTGATGAAACAGTGGGTTTGAACACAGTCCAGCTATACGTATTCAAATGCCATATGAGGTGTAATGTGTACTTCCTTTATGTATTTGAAGCACTGAAGATAACAGCAGACTATACATTTTCTTCCTCCATTCACCATCCATCTAATATTCCATCCATTCATCATTCACCACACTCACTCATCAAATCAATCAATGGAATAATTGAATATTGCTAATGCAAGATTGATCAGTAAATAGGAACATTTTCATTTATATTTGTTAGTATATAACAGAAGATTCGTCATTTGAACATTTTCCCCAGAAACAAAATCATTTTCCCAGCTGAATCCTAATTTTTATAAATATCATTACAAGTAATAATAATAATAAAAATTAAACAATACCTTGCCAACGGTTCTTCAAATATTCCAAGCTTAATGAGAAGAGACATTAAATCACCACCTGGGATGTAATCCATTACAAAATATAAATTATCTTTGTCTTGAAAAGAGTAATATAATTTTACAACCCATTCGTTGTCGGCTTCCGCAAGTATGTCTCTCTCAGCTTTTACATGAGCAACCTGATTTCTCTTCAAGACATCAGCTTTCCGCAAAGTTTTCATGGCATAAAGATGATTTGTATCAATTTTACGCACTAATGCCACTTCACCAAAAGCTCCCACACCAATAGGCTTAATTTTGGTAAACATAGATTTATCCATTTTTGCACGTTTAAGCCTGATATAGTTAGATTCTTTTTGAGAGAGCATTTTGCGCATTTGACACTGTGCTTCAGCACTAAGACCAATCTTGGCCATTTCAGTTTCTAACTGTAGTCTTCTAAACACTCTTTGCTTATGTGACTTTAGAACGTTCTCGACATGTTGCTCCATAAAAAACTTGAAAGCTTGTGGAGAATAATTACGCACTTTACAATCTCTTCTTTCTTCTTCTTTCTCTTTGCTAACATTTTTCCTCTCTGGAATAGGGGATTGATGATTGATCTTGTATGGGGGTCCACCAGGATGACTGGGCCTTCGATCCCCCCCATTTTGCACAGAGACTGGATTATTCTTATTCTTATTAGCAACAGATGATGAGGCAACTGGTGGCAAAGGTGGTGTTTGTTGTGGTATCCCAATTGTATTATCAGCTGGAAATCCAACTCCCACTCCAGTCTGAGGAACTACACGGCTCTCAGCAGAGGATGTTGAGCCAGGGCTTTCAGAGCGTGCATTTCCTGGATCCACATTAACTACCGGAGAGAATTTTCGCTGCAGTGGTGGGTGATGAAGAGAAGTGGATTGGACAACAGCTGAAGCCCGAGGAGTGGCAGTGCTCTCCACTGTAGCTACTTGGGCACCAGCACTGGCTAGTAGAGGAGCAAGAGTGTCTTCGCCTGTAGGGCCATAAGGTGGAGGAGGTAAAGGATGGTGCATATGAACTCCAGGAGAAACCATTCCCCTTTGAACTGCGAGTGCCTGAATTGTACTGGCATAACTTGGTGGATCTGTAGTGGGCACAGTCACAGGGCTAGCAGTAGTTGCAGGAGAAGAGACTGGCTGACCAGGAACAGCAATTGCAGGTTTCTGAGAAGGCAGAGGGTAAGGAGGGGCTGGTGCCTGCTGCTTCTGTTGTATAGAAGATGCGTATGAGGGGGGAGGAGGTTGGGGTGGGGATTGAGGTGATGCAGTGACTGGAGGAGGAGCTGTTGGGGCAATAGCCGTTTGCAAAACTGGTTTCTGGACCTGCGTACTTTTAACAGATTGCATGATTATTGGTGGTTGAGTTTTTGCTTGTCGTGCACCCCATGCTTGCAAAGGAGTAGGTCGTGCAACAGAAGGTGGTGTGGGACTCGATACTGATACAGTAATGGGACTTGGGGAACCAGCAGATGTAGTGCCAGAATATATTCCTGATGAGGGACTTTTACGATAGTCCTGTGACTGTGTTGGACTTTGGCGGCTTTGTATAGATGCAGTATATGAAGGTGGGGGTGGAGGCACAGTGGGAGAAGGAGGAACAAGAGGATAGGGAGGCGGAGGCTCAGCAGATGGTGAGCTAGCAACACTGTTGCTTTGGTACAAGTTCAAAGCCTGCATTTGTTGCGTCAACTGTTGCTGTACTTGGGGTCCATTCTGAAGAATCATTGGCTGCCGACCAGATGAGGTGCTCGAAACTCCACTGCTAGTCGAAGTCACAGGACTAGTGCCCCTTTGCTGTGCCTGTGGGCCTGATGGCCCACCACCTGCACTGCTTGGCAGTGCAGCAGGCGGTCTTGATGGTACAGGTGCAGGTGACATGCGTTGCAACAGTTTCTTCATGTCGGGAGAGGGGTAAGGGTGGGACGATGGATGGGATGATGGATGCGGGGGAGGAGGGGGAGGGGGAGTGGATGAGCATCTTGGTGGAGGGGGTGGGGGAGGTTCTGTGAAGCTGCTGGGAGAATACTGACGGCTCAATTGAGGGTGGGTTGCCAACTCAGCTAGACGGGGACTATCGGATCTTGAGCTACTGCCAATGCCACTATCCAAAGCAGGACTTCGAGGTTGAAGACTTAGTTCCCGCTCCAAACTGGGTTTCCTAATGAGTTTTGTGTTCAACACAGACAAGCCTGAAAAGAAAATATTTCAGATAAATTCATTTGATGATGAAGAAGAAAAAGAAGAAGGGGAGGAAGAAGAAGAAGGGGAGGAAGAAGAAGAAGAAGGGGAGCAGGAAGGGGAGAAAAATGAGGAGAAGAGCGAGAAAAAGGAGGAGAAGAGTGAGGAAAAGGAGGAGAAGAGAAAAAAGATCTTAAGAAGTTTTATTCTTAAAGGATTTTATGGCTTCAAGCACAAATGCAGTAAGTACATTGAGAGTGCAACTATCACCAGAGTAAAAAAAACAAAAATACCAGAGTAATCCACTTTATTAAATTAAAAAAGGAAATGTCATAATCAATTTTATTCTTCACCGATACGTTATTACTTGTTATTGCCTTTGATATGGAGCTCAATGTACACTGCATAACGTGCGTGGATTGACAGGACCATGGTTATGAGAAAATTATGAAAGGGAATTATAGGAGGGAAATTTGAAAGACAAATCGAGTCAAATTAACTTCTACTTAATTAGAAAATAAGTCAATCTGAACCATTAAAACTAGGTAAAAAACAAAATCTTGTACGTACCAAGGGCATTAACTGGTTCTAATAATATTGGGCAACAAAACCCTCGGGCCAAATGACCCCACCTTTTTGTCTCCACTCAATCATTAGAACCCTTATAACACCGTTGGAGCATAAATAACTATTTTGATATTACTTGCAAGGCAATATTACTCAATGTTGATTAATGGGAAGCAAATGAAGTTGTGGAGAAATTAAATCATGCTCTTATACAAAACAATTTTTTAGTATTACAACAGTATTCCAGAAAAGTGAAGAAAATGTAGTAGTCAACAAAATTTAATTTCTGCTTTAGAAACATTCCTTCAAAATCACATCTAATTATAGGTAGTTTCCCCCTGATTTATATATTCTGAATTTCAATCCTTAGGCAATAGATATAATATGACTTTTGTAATCTTCATATGATATCCTTTCCTCTTCCTCATTTTACATGACTTTTATGCGTTAACTTTTCACCTTGAACTGATTTCCCAACTGTTTCAATTCTGTGGACTTACCATATTTCAACATCACACTGTCAAAATATACCATTACATTAATGTTTAAAAATATTAATTTTCAAATAAAATATTTTCCAAATCATTAATTTTAGTTTTGAATCAACAACTAAAGTAGTAATAACAATTTATTTTACACAACAAAATTAATTCAACTGATTTTTTTGCAACACTACGTAGTTTTCAAAATTTAATTCAAAACGCAAATAACAAAGTTTAAAATTTTGATCTACATTTTAAATTGTAAATTAAATAACTTTTAATAATATACTACATAAATAATTAATTAGAAATCGTAGAACACATCTATCTAAATTCATTTTGCCCAAATATCATTAGAATTTTTAATTTGACAAAAACTTCACCTGTTGCTGGACCTTTGGAAAGTCCATTGACAGGCTCTGTTTGCTGCTGTTGCTTCACAAGCAAATCCAAAGCAGCATCTACACGACCATTTGCCAGTTTTAGAGCTCGCAGACCAGCTTCCTGAAATCAAAAGAAGTGGCTCTTCAGATTTCCATTCTTAAGTTGATAAAATTCTATGATTCAAGAAACAGTAAAAAGTAAAAACTAGTGCAACAACAACACATACTTTCTTGTATCATTTCTAAATTTGCAATTTTCGAAAATTCAGAGTTCAATGACAAGGAGACCAGCACCACCGTTTTAAGCATCTCTTCTGTCTATGGAAAAAATTTGGCATGGTTTTTGAGAAAAAAAAAAAAAAAATGTTAATTTGTATTCAAATTGCCTATATTTTGTGCCAAATTAAGATGAAAACAACTCATATTTTTGAAAAATTGAACATGAACTTATTTAAAGATCCGTCTTCACAGAACAGATTTCATGAACGGAAAAATCTTCAATATTATATTTGTACGACGACGCCCCAAAAAAGTTGCACTTTTGCAATTTTCAAAAAATCTGGAATTTTAATGAACAGGACACCTTATCATTCACTTAAGCATTCTTTGTGCTATCCAAAGACAAAGTTGGATCAAAAAATTAGGAGACATTTTTTTGAAAATTTTGAAAATGTTTTTGAGGTTTCATGTACCCTCAAAAATCAAATTATCCACTTGAAACACCCAAAGCCTTGGGTTCATTAAGATCGATTGAAGAATCAAGAAAATCGACTGAAGGGGTTTAAGCGCTACCGTTGACCACAGATAGTCGGTCAGACAGACGTTTTGTCATCAATCGATGTTTTGGTATCAAGGTCCCACAAAACATTCATTCCAGCTACACTACGTGTTAGGGGAACTTTTTTTCTCTAATTAGCAACAGAATTTATCCACTTTTGTATTACAGTAGCTGGCAATAAGAGTTTTTCTGCCGAAAATTCGTCTTTTTCTGGTGCACATTACACAACTTTCTCTTCTTACGAAGTATCTAAGTACAAGAAAGTAGAAAAGTTACAAATAAAAAAGGTGATGATTAATTGTAGCGAAGACACTTGTACTATGTGTCACACAGTACTTTTTTCTTACTTTATTGCAGGAAATGTGGATGTTTTTAGGCTTTACATGAAATTCCAACTATGTTTATTATGGTAATCGTTGCATAATTTTCCATCTAATACGTCAATTTAAAAAAGTTAAATTAAAAAAATATCTGCACAGCAGCCCATGGTACAAGGGTAACTTTGTACCTCCTCCTCACCATGAACAAGGAATTAGCGAATCATAAAAGTATTCATAAATGGTATGCATCGGAAGGTGTGTATATTTACTGTGAAACAAACGTTTTAAATAAAAACGTGAGTGAGACAACATCCTTTTCATGCTTTTTTTTATCTTCTTTACCAAGAGCATTTTTGGCTTTTGCATAGGCTCTTGAATTAAAGGGTACCCCCGGATAAGATGGTAAAAAGTTCTCCTAAACCAAATGACTTATTAGTGGTTAAATTATAATTATAACATGAAAATAATATTTTTGAAAGATTTCTTAGCCCCTGTCCCATCCCCCACACCCCTCTACAGCTGAAAACTTTTTTTTTTTTTTTTTTTTGCCAACTTAACATTATTTTATCTGACTGAAAAATATGATAAATATGAAAACAATTTATACTACCAGAAAAATATTTTTTGATACTTTCTCATACCTACATTCAAACAAAATATTTTGTGAAAAAAATTACAAAAAATAATTTTTATTATGTCATAGAACCATGGAACAAGCTCGAAAAAATCTCAAAACTGCCTCTTAAAACACAAATTAATGTGAATTTTTTTTCAGATTTTTTCAACAACTGGGCTGCAGTTAAAAAAATAAAAACCATTGTTCCGCCTGTAAATTAACTTGACTAAATATACTTTGAAAATGACTGCAACAGTTCTGTGCATTTATTTTAGTGTTTACTATACAATTGTATACATTGTTGTAGCACCCAGTAATATTTTGATTTTGGAATTTAGCTACAAATTATCATTTTTTTAAATCATTTTAATCCTTTGCACAAGTATATCGTACGATAAGGAAAGACGATAGTTATTGGCAGTTTATGAAAAAATAATTGGCACTAGTGAAGGATAAGTGAGGGACATAATAAGTGGGGAAATGAAGAGGAACACGTTGAACCCCGATTTGCCAGACCTGTTTTACTGTGTCTTAGATCACCGGCCCAGGCACGAAAAAATCTTAATACTTCAACTCAGAACACTTGTGAATTTTTTCACATTTTTTTAATTGCTGGGCCATAATTTAAAAAAATCAGGGTTTTTCAGTCAATTACTTGGCTGTCCGATAGACGCCGCGTCCTAGGCACCCGCGACCTTCTTCCAGGAGGATGGTCATAGAATGGCGTCTGAAACGGTAACTGTGCCTAGGACGTTGAGACTATAATAAATAAAATGAAACAATGTTTTTGGGGTTTTCTATTTTCGATATAATGAATATGTAAATATTTTCAACAGCTTCATTCCACACATATCTAATTTTTGACATGCATGCTTACTGCTCAAAACTATTTTACGACTTAAGACGTGTCCCAAGTTTCCAATGATATTCATTTTTGTGGCTTGGATGTTTTCTGCTTCACTTCCGTCAATTGTCTTTAAATGATGCCATAGACAAAAAAAAAACAAAAAAAACGAGTAGTTGTTGACTAATAACACGAAGTGGAGGAAAAGTTTCAGTTTGCCATGCATTTTCACTAGTTTTCACTTCAAACCAGTATCCTTTCAATTAACCTATCCTTTAATTTATCTTGGTAATCGGAGCTTACTTCAAACATCAAGGGTAGTTGAAAAGAGACAGAAAGAAGAAATCATTAAAGAAGATCGGCTTTAATAATCTCACATTCAACACAAGGAGTGTCTTCGCTGTGCTAAACCGTGCAAGATTGAAATCTTTACACACAATGAAAATTCTGTTTTGAATTAATCTGATTCAGAAGCTTCTTTGACAAGAGGCTGTTTGATCAGTTTTATTTTCTTTGACTTTCAACAAACTCTCTGTTTTTTCTCAAATTACTTGGCATACCATTGGTTCTCATTAACGCACGTTAGTAGAGGTCCTCATCTACGGTGAATTAATTCATGCATTTCTCGCTTTGGGATAATCTCTCTAATACGTGCACGGCGATCCGCTGCCGCCATCGCGACGGGGCCTGGTCTGAGACCGCATCGCCGAACGTGTGGCCAGTACGTGAAGGTATTCTCCCACCCACGACCCTACGCGCCGCCACACGTGCACAGTGAAGAAGGCACGCGAAGCGGGGAAAGACGCATTGGGAAACGGCGCGGCGCGGCGTCAATAGGCCACGCAGTGCGACGCGCGCGCGTCAGCCTGTCTTCGGGGTGCCGAGGTTCAAGGCGAATCCTGATACGGAAAGACAGCTCCACCCGAAACAGTTCCTGGAGCTGGAATGCGCACGATTTGCAAGCGCCGGCCAATGAGCACTCCTTCTACTGCATACTATACAACTGTCACGTACACAACACGCACCAAGGGAAAACTAGTGGTGCTACAGAATGGCTCACCCTTTCTCGGGTTCTTTCGTTTTCTAATCTCTTCAGTTTTGTCTCACCCTCTTCCTAGCTGCTATCGGCATCTTATATATATATATATATATATATATATATATATATATATATATATATATATATATATATTTTTGTATATATATATATATAATTATATATATATAATTATATATATAATTTATATTATGTATTATATATATTATATTATATATATATATATATATATATATATATATATAATTTATCAATTTTTCGGTCGAAATATCACTTAAGGGATATCAAAAAAAGTAGAATTTGGTTCTATATGTTCCTTTTCATTGCAAAATTGGGAATAATTTTCAGAAAAATGCGCAATTTTGACCTCATTTTCATAGGAAAAAATTGTGTTCCCGAGAAACTTCACAACAAATTATTTGAAGCACAAAAGTTTGAACTTTTGCAATTTACGAAAATTCCAAAAGATTAACGAAAAGATATGATCAATTATAAAACGATACCTGAGCAATTTTTATAACCGTACTTTACTTAATAAAGAAAAATAAAATAAAAAAATAAAAAAACAAAGCCGTTAAAAAAATTGCCTTCACATTAAGGAACTAGTGCTAAAAAAAAGGAAAAAGCACTCAAATTTTCGAAAAACTGTACATGCTCTTATTTAAAAAATCTATCTTTAAGGAAAAGGTTTCATTACGGGGAAAAATCTGTATCATTTAATATTTTAATTGTAAGAACACTCCGAAAAAATGTTGCAACTTTCCAAAAATCCGGATTTTTAACTAACATGAGACCTGCACCATTCTTTTAAACGTCTTTTACACTACCAAACAATAAAATTCAATAAAAACCATGCAGTTTTTTCTAAATTTTGAAAATGTCCCAAGGCTAAAGTACCCTCCAAAATCAATATATCGGTTTCAAATTGAAGAGGCCGCGACATCAGCCAGATTGATTACGGAATATCAATTTTGGAGAAAATCGGCTGACCGGTTTGGCCGCTAGCGTTGTTCGCATACGAACAGAGGGAGTCGTTTTCCGTCATTCGATTTTTCGGTATCAAGGACTCTCAAAACAAAATATGGATTCTGGCTACATCACATGTTAGAGGATGCGTTTCTAAATTCAGCATCTTTATCCACTTTTTCGTTACCATGACCTTGTAATAAAGAGTTTTTCTGCCGAAAATTCCCTGTTTTTTCGCGCATTACTTAACTTTCTCTCTAATCCGAAGCGAGAAAGTAAATAAATATTTTTAAAAAAGCGAAAACTACTAATAATTCAAAATATTGTAAATGTCCTTTTTAAAGATGAAATTTTTTACAACATATTTCATGAAGGAAAAAATCGCTTATCATTAACTGGTATATCTAAATTTCGCCCAGCCCTAAAACATCCTTCGGGGTTTTGTTTAAAAGAAAAGAAATATCTCTTGATAAAAAACCAATATTTTAATGTTTTTAAGTATTTCAAATAAAACGATAAAACTTGTAATTTTATGTATCGAAATATGGATTAAAAAGTCAAATTTAATTACAACTGCATAGAAAGAAGTACGAAAAACAGAAGTTAAAAACAAAACAAATAGACAATACAATACTAACAACTTGCTAGTGTTGACAAACACACACACACACAACCAGCTGAGGTAGCTAGAGCCAGCATTACCGTTACCTCTGCAGCGACTCTGGCTGAGATGTCCTAGGTTCGAGTCTCGTCGGCGGCGGATGTTCGACACTTCCTTCACGGCTAGGTCAAATTCGCCTGCTCTGATGGGTAGTTTCCCGTGTTTCTCCGAACACGATCACGCGTATTCCCAGTAAGTATCCTAACAAATGGGCCACGGACTATGCGCAATCTTCCTTTTCTTATCCTATTCCTTCTTCTGCTCTTAAACATACACGAACCACTCATGTCGGAAGCTTAAGAGCATGTCCCGTCTGGGGGTGGTGCCACGCTGAGGGGAGATACCTAAAATGGGAAATCCTCGCAAGACGACATATAAGTCGGCACCGGACCTCACCATCCACTGCGTCCTCCCGAGATAAAATATTCACAACAGAAATGGGACTTATGACCATAACAGCTGATGTGCCCGAAAACATCAATCGCACAAATAAAAAGATAACACTAGTGCGAAATTAATCTTCAGTAAAATGCAACTTTGCTTTGCAACTTTGCTATATGTTTCGCATTTTTTACTTTATTTGCAAAACATAATATTAACAAAAGCTTATGTTGTGGGAAAAGATTATGAGTTCGAAATCTTAAAACGGGGAAGGGCACTTCGCTGCGCGAAAACATTATTACTGACTGTTCTTCAATATTGATTTTCATCTTCCGAAATATGAACAATGTTTGAGAAGAAATTTTCCCGAATATACAAACTGGGTGTTTTTTAAACACGATTATTTTTCCAACTCTGATAATCAATATTGTAGATTTTCCAGGTTATTTTTTGCAATTTTCGAAAATACAGAGTTCTGGGCCATTTTACAAGCGTAGCTTGCTCTAGAAACAATATTAAGGAACAAGTGGTGCTACACCAGCACATACTTTCGCGCATTACTTGTAATTGCTGCGCAATCTTGTACTACATGAACCTGCAAATGTGTTTTCAACCAGCAAAAACTTTCCTCACAGACTCGAAATCTGGTCCCCCGAGTTAACTCGCCGTACGCCTTACCTCAATCCAGGCTCTCTTACCTACAAACTCGAGTTGACGCTTAAAAATCTGAACTGTCTCAACTCAATATTCCCAATATGCAATTTTCGAAAATTCAGAGAGTTCAAAGAAAATGAGACCTCTATCATTCTTTTGAGCGCACCATGTTTTATCAGTGGAAAAAATTAAAGAAAAAATTGTAGCGGTTTTTGAGAATTTTTTTAATACTTTGCATTAACAACACCAATTACATGAAAACGTTTCATAAAAAATGGTACAAGGCCTTTTTTAAATAGTAGATTCATCCACTTTTTCGTCACTAGGGCCCGACAAAAAGCTTCTCTGTGAAAAATTCGCAGTTTTCCGGGGCACAATTACAATACTTTCTGTTCTTACGAAGCAAGGGCGTGAAAGTAAAAATAGAAAAAATATTTTGTTTTTATTTGAGGCAAAATAAGCCTAAAATTGTTCATGAGCTTTTTAAAGATTTTCGAAGGACATATTTCATTAAGGAAAAGATCTGTATCTTCATTAATGTAGATGTAGGAAGACATCTGAAAAATTTGAAATTTGCATATTGTCGAAACTTCAGAGCGATGAACGAAAATAAGGCCTGTGCCATTTTTTACGCGTATTTTGCTATATCCGAGAAAAAATAAATTAAAAAGTTGAGCCATTTTAGAGGAAATTTGTTAATTGTAAAGCTTGATGTATCCACAAATTGTCCGTTTCAAATCCGCTGAACAATGAGTGCGTCAATTTTGGAGAAATCGTCTGAACGCTATTGTTGTCCACGGAAGGGCAGATGCGTTGACGTAAATCAAATTTTTGTTTCAGGGACCCACAAAACATGAATTACGACTGACTACCTAATGAATTAAAGGGAGTGCTTTATTCGTACTACACACAGAAATAAGATACATCCGCTTTTACGATATCAAGGCCACACAATGCGAGATTTTCTAGCGAAATATCCCCTCTTTCCGCTGAAGCATCACAATACTTTATTCACAACAATTTACTGTGTAAGCACGTAGTAGGCGAGAAAATGAATGTAAAATATTAGTTTAGAGATTTTTAAATAAAATTCTAATCTTAAAGTCATTTAACAAATTTGCACAGTTAACACCTAACAAAAGCAATGTGTTCTAGCCGGAGCATCCATTGCAAATCTATAAAAATCTGTACAGCAGTATCTTCCTTCGCGCATGCTTAAATAGAAACTATTCGGTGTAGTAAGACATGATGCGAATGTTACGAGTGCCTTTCGTCACGAGTATCACTGGCAAAAATGTTCGATTTTCTTTCGCGGTTGGGCACCTGTGCGAAACAATTCAGGTCAGTGCACTTTCCTCAACAGCAGTCAAGGTATAGTTTCCTTCCCAAAGCACTTTAAAATTGGTTTTCTAATCATCGTCGAGGTCTTAGTGGCCATCGACCAGTAAAATATATTTATAAATATGAAAATCCTCAATATAATACTTTAAGAAAAGATGAGGGTTTTGTACCATTTATAAGAAAACATCGTCACAATACCTCCCACGTGTGCTCTCCTACATTTGGAACTACTTATCAGTCATGCATCGAACAGATTTAAGAAGAAACAAAAAGGCTCGCAGATTATGGAACGGAAGAATGCACGCGCACACGCAACCCACAACACGCTTTACGCTTCGACACAGTGCACCTCCCATCTCAGGAACGACGCGAACTAATAAAAATGTTTCTTGAGCAAAATTCTACAAAACTAGGCATTTTTGAACATTCCATTGCATTTTTAGGATACATAGCTATTATTGGTACCCCTATCCCGTAACAACGGTGATCAGAAACGTGCAGAAAATCGAATTCTACACAAAATTAAATTGAAGGAATGGAGACAATCTTACGTGATAAAATTAAAACGACTATTATACTTTTTAAATATTATTTTTAAATTTAATTTCACTCTAATATTAGTATGCTTAATCCCACACCGTAGCGGGTCTCTAGTACTGTACAATGCACCGTTCAAGGTCTGGCCACTCGAAGTTCCGATCAACTTTGAGACTAATTTTTCACTTTTAAAGCAACGATTTACAAAGTGGGAATGCTTGCATGGGTCCACATAGTTTATTATTATTATTATTATTATTATTATTATTATTATTATTATTATTATTATTATTATTATTATTATTGACGAATGTTACTATCTAGACATTTCAACCAATCGTTTCCCAACCAGTAGTACACCCCAGGAATTCTCTTACTATTCTGCAGCTGTCCAGTATTACTGCTTTCTGCATTTGCTCTATGCCTGAAAATGGTAATTCCAACACTTGAATTACATGCAGTGTGTTTTGGGATTAATCCTGTGTTGGACATGATTATCGGTTGTATGTCGATATTCTGATAATATTTTGATATACATTGATGACCAAGCTCTTGAGTCAGCGATACATATTTCTGAATTTTCAAGTTATAGACAGATTTTAGATTGTTACTGTTAACGATTGCAAAATTATCATTTTCTTCAGCTTGTTTAGAACTATTATATCTGGCCTATTGTTCGAAATTGTGGTGTCTGTAATTATGCTTCTGTCCCAGTTTAGTTTCCATTCTTCATTTTCCAAGACTGTAGAAGGATGATATTTATAATGTGGGACATTACAGAACTCAACTCCGTATTTTCTTACTAACCGTCCATGAATTATCGTGCCTAACTTTATAGGCGATTGATGCCAACACACTACAACCGGCCAGGATGTGCTGGATGTTTTCATGCTGTGCACCGCATCTTCTATATTCATCACCTACTATTGAGGGGTCTCTCATTATTTAGCGTAAGTAATTTCTTGTTGCGATAACCTGGTCTTGAATGGCTATCATAAAGCTTTCTGTTTCTGAATAGTCAACCACCTGTTAGATACTTTAAAATCTATGTTCTGGCCGGATAGTTTAGTGGGATGTCTACCATGTAACTCTTTTCGACACCACTGTTGCATCAGGCTTTCATTGCTTGTGTACTCTGGTTGAAACTGAGCATTTGCAAGATTTAATGGGGTGATACTGAAATCGGCCTCTACTATAGCCTTGTGCAGTATCGATACTTCTGCACTGTCAAGGAAGTACTTTCTCATTAGAGATATTTGGTTGACACTACTGTTGGTTATATTTGTAACGCCTCGACTTCCTTTTTCACTTGGTAGATTGAACCTCTCAACAGTAGATTTAGAATGACATCGGTATTGGGGAATTTGGGTTTTTACCTGTCTATCCTTTGCTTCAAGGTCTGTCTGACTCCATTTTATTAAGCCCATTGAGTACATGATCACAGGAATAGCGTAAGTATTTATTGCAGTGGAAATATTTCGTGAATTCAAAGATGTTTTAAGAACATTTGTGACTTGGTTCTTGAATTCTGCGGTTATACGTTTCTTCACTTCCGAGTGGGCTACTGTTCGCGACTTTTCTACACCAAGATATACAGTTCATCATGTTCTAATGAGTTAATAACATCGCGACTTCACTTCTCATATTCCAGTCCCCTCGCCAATTTTCCACATACCACGTTAACAGTTCTACACTTATCTACAACAAAACACATTCCGATGCCTTCAGAGAGTTTCGGTGATATTAAGGTTGATGCATACAGATGGCTGTTGATGCATATAGATTTATATCATCCATATATGCCAGATGGGAAAGTCTGTAAGAGTGCTGACTCTGTCTCATAGCCCTATTTACTGCTGTTGAGGATGACAGACAGCGGGTTCAGAGCCAAGCAAAACCAAAATGGGCTCAAAGAATCTCCTAGGAAGATACGACGGTTGATGCTAATTTTATTTGTGGTGTTCACTTCCTTGGTTTTTAATATAATTTCAGTCTTCCACATTGTTGTTAGGGTTGCACAAAAGTCTATCAACTTGGGATGCATTTTGTATATTTTTAGCGTCTATAAGCCAGTCATGTGAGTCCGAATCATAAGCTTTCTGATAATTATGTACGCGGCGAATAAATTTCTTTGCTTATTACTTGCTTGTTTCAAGACTACTGAGTCAATAATTACATGTTCTTTACATCCTAGCGATCCTCTCTTAGACCCTTTTTGTTGTTCTGATAGAATATTGTTACCACTACAGTGATATTCCAGGATTTTAGACACACATGATGTTAATAGTTGTAGAACGTATTCAAACACGATATAGGCCTATATCTTGCTGGATTACGACTCCAGGAGCCCTTTGGTATGAGATACTTCACACCTGTGGCCAGATGATTGGGAATGCTTTGGGATTCTTCAATAAAAGCATTTATGCATTCAACGAACATACTATGCAAAGCTGATAAATTCTTCAGCCAGAAATTATGAATTTTAACGCTTCCAGGGGTCTTCCAATTCTTTAGTTTGGCAAGAATAGGGTTTATAGTTTCAATATGGAAGCTCTTCATGGGTACAATCGTTTCTGTTGATTTGCGATGTTTCCAACCAGCTTGCTTCAGCATTACATTAAATTTCAGCTGACCATAAACCTCCAGAGTAGCCTTCGATTTCTTCTTTAGTAGGCGTCAAGTTTCTTTCAGTATCTTGTACATGTAAAGATTAATAATATTTATTATTATCATTATTATCGTTATTATTACTTTAGCTAGGGTTTCATCTGTATTTAATTAATAAGTAACTTTACAGTTTTAGCACCAACTAGTTTACACTAGTTGTTCTAAAACCACGTATTTTCTCACCCGTATTTTCACGCAAAATTACTCAATTTTCGAAAAATTGTACCTGATTTTATTTTATTATAAAACACATATTCCTTATAGAACACATTTCATTAAGGATCAATATCTTTAATATTTGAGTTTTAACTCCGAAAAAAATGAACTTTTGTAATTTTCGAAAAATCAGGGTTTTCTACAAACATGAAACCTGCACTATTCTCTGAAACGTCCTTTACACTATTCAACAACAAAATTTAATAAAAAACGATGGAGCCGTGTTTTGGAAAATTTGGAAAATGTCCCAGGTCTTAATGTAAAATAGCTCCCAAAATTCAAATATGTTTCAAATTCGAGGAGTAGCGACATCAGCAAGGTCGATTGGAGAATATCGATTTTGGAGACAATCGGCTGAACCTTTTAATCGCTACCGTAGTTCACAGACAGACGGACAAACGGGCAGGGAGAGGGACAGACGAACGGGCAGTCGTTTTGCCGTCATTCGATTTTTCGGTAACACCCACAAATCATGGATTGTGGTTACACCACATGTTAGAGTATTTTTCTTCTAAATTTAGCAACTGGATTTATCCACTCTTTCTTTACCAGGGTCCTGTTATAAGAATTTTTCTGACGAAAATTCGGCGTTTTTCTCGCAATATTACACAACTTTCTCTCAATATAGGAGGCGAATATTCTGTAATAATTTTAAATAGTCCAGTTAGCTTACACACTTAGTATGCGCTCGCGCGCGTTTGTGTGTGTATGAGTGTGTATGTCTCGCTCCTGCAGCAGCGAAAATTCAGTTCTTAAGTATGGGGAATCAATGAGCTTACAGAAGAAAGAATGCTGCCCGCGAGTAGTATGTGGAGATTTATTTTGTTTCCGGCTGCAGGCCCCTACATTCCAAGACAATAGCCAGCCTGCAAATCAATGAAAACTTGTATGGAAATTACTGGAAGGAGAGAAATACTAAAAACACTTTACTCGAACAATAATACACATAACCGCATCTTGTTCCTATATTTATGTATATTGTAACATTTGAATTATGAAATCTTCCCTGGCAAAGTATTACTCCATATATACGTGCATTTACGAGAAAATAAAAACTGTTGAATTGCATTAAAAAGTGAAGAAAGTATCAAAACTCGCATTCAAAGCAAACCAATTTAATCAAGCAAAGAAATGCCCATAGAACAGTAAAATCGTTTAGTGACGGAAAGGCTGGTAACAAATACTAACTAGTGGTGCCACAGAATGGCAGAGACTTTCTCGTATTAGCTAGGGTTTTTTAAATTCCTTTGGTCTGGACTAGTTTTGCGACCTTCTATTTTCTTGCCAACTGACGTCTATCGCCGCCCAAACTACATTATTTTTTCTCATTTTTTTCGGTTTCCTAACGATAGAATCGAAATTTTACTTGAATATTATAGAAGAGTAAAACTTAGTTCTAAATAGAAATTTTCCTTTAAAATTTTGAAGCGTTTTAAAAAGAATGCCGTTTAAGCGTTACTGTACTGTATTCGAAATTTGAAGCTCTTGTTAACAGAAAACTTCTGAGTTTTCGAAAAACGTCATTGGAAGTTATTTGAAAGACTTCTACGTCCAAATGCCATATGCAATATGTAAGACATTTTCTTTAAAACGGTTCCAAGTATTTCAATGAAAATTTTTATATAGGTTGAGGTTTTATTCTTCTTTTATATTATTAATGTTTTGGTTCTACCACAAGGAATCCGAAAAATTGAGAAAATGTAAAAAAAAAAAAAAAATTAAAAAACTTTGAGCGGAGGTAGATGGCAGCTGGCCCAGAAACACGAATTTCGATAACTAACTAGTACGAGAAAGTCTACTCCCTTCTGTAGCACCACTACTTTTAAATATGATTAATTACGTGTAATTTTTGCGCAAAATATTCTATATTGGAATTAGAATTTTCGGCGCTTTTTTTGTTGAATTCTTTCACAAACATCTGTATGGAATAATACAATGGCAACGCCACGACTTTGCAGTTTGTAATTTTCAGAATACCTTCTCATTGTTGGGCAATGTTTCTTTCTGTTTGGATTTGTCGGATTTGTGTTGATGTATTTATTAGCGTTAGTTTCGCACTAATACGCTACGATTGATAAAGAGATTTCCATGTGACCGCTGAGATATTTTTATAACTTAAACACAAATTACGGTATAATATGACGTAACCGTTACTAATGTCGTTACTAATTAGTGAACTGTTAATTCCGTCGAAAATAGTCACCTAGAACTATCTAAAAAAAAAAACCTAAAAAAGATTTTTGTCACAATAATTGATGTGGAGTTTACAGTCCAATCGGGGGAAATATTCACGCGATTTACTGAATATATTAAACAAAAATAAATTAAAATCAACAATAAAATATCTGTTTCCTATAAGTTCCTAAAAAATCTGGAAATGTAGGGTTCTCTCTTTACGCACTATGTAATGCAAATATCGCATACATACACTTGATTTAAAACGTACTCTTGTAAAATCACAAAAAATAATTTCAATAAAAAGGAATTGAAAACTAAATTTGACAAAGCTGACGTTTTAAATAGAATCGGTGCACACGTTAGGACTTCCAGTAGGTGAATATCCACGAATGAGCGGAAGAAATCACGTGTGAACCTGAGAACTGGTAGTATTTTTGGTGAGGTTGCGCGATGAGAGTTGGCAGAGCATATGGCATAGATGGCGCGCTCGCCAAAAATAGCACAACGGGAGCTTCGGGCACGTACGAGTGTTGCCGCACACTGCAATGCACACCTGCAGTGCGCTAAGGCCTGTTCGACGCCAGCGATGCCCCTCCGGCAGCAGCTAAGGGGAGATCAAAGGCTCACGCGTCAATTGACCAGGACACCTGGGAATCTTTTTCGATGTACACCTCGCAACTCAGGGCATTATCTAGGATACAAACATTACTATTTTACTAACTTACAGAGAACATTCCAAAGAATGAAGCGGTCAATATTTATGACATTCATTGCGATACATTTTTCGACGTGTCCAAAGCAGTGATGTGCGTCAACGCGTAAAGTACCATATCTACGTCTACACGTAAACATAGCATAGACAATTTTTTTTTCTTTTCAGGGTAGCAACGAATCTATTGAGTCCTATGCTCCTCCCTAAAGCCAACATTTAATTGTAATCATACTCAATTGTTTCAAAACAATTATTAGCACATATCGTAGATCACATCTAAAGGAGTACTACCATTACGAATACTTTTTTTTTCCAAAATATTTTTGAGGCGGGGAGAGGTTAACGAGCTCAGTAAGAGTTTATCGGCGACTACAAAAATCAACAATAAATAACGAAATGTTTAGTACAGAAACCAAATGGATACGATAACAATATTACGACATATTAAAAAAATTACAAATATTACAAAAGATACAAGTTCAATATTAAATAGTAAGTGATTTAATAAAAGTGGTTGTACATTTCTAGAACTGACTTCTATTTGCTGCACTGAAGTTTCTCAATTATGTTTTTATAGATGCTGATTTCTTTGAAGAACTTTTTTCTTCTTTGACAATTCTTAGACTACGATTTTTCATAATCTTATTCTAATTGGTACTTTCTCCTAGCCGTTTTGTATAATGGGCAGTTAATTACGACATATTTATCCGTGATCGCAATTGGGGAGGGGATTTTGCAGTGTTCAGCTCCCGACCTAACGAGGACTACCCGTTCTTCACTTTGCAAGTTATTGACGTAGCGTTGGAGACCTTCTCTAGCTCACTGGCATTCATATACATTTTTTCTTGGGTCGTACCAGATTTTTTGCTTTTAATTAGATGTAAGACTCCACGAGAACTTTAATGTATTCGGAATTACTATTACACCTGACACAGTTATAGAGGTTGTCATTTGTTATTCAGGGATAGTACATTTTGACTTACTGAATCAAAAATTAAATCATAAATATTACATTTAAACTTGCTACTATAACATAACTTATAAACTTGTTAGGTAGTTTTATGTGAAATTTTAAATACCCTAGGTAAATGACAAAGTTTACGTAGTCTAAATGGAAAAGGTTGTTTGGTTATTGATTATGGGCGCGTCATCTGGTACGGTTATTCCCGCGACTTTAGTGCATGTTTTGTGGCGGAAGGTGGCGGTGATACTTTCCCGCTGGATGGTAAGACTTATCGTTGACTACCGGGACCTACCCGCAGACCTAACGTCGACTACCGGGGATTTCCCCCACCAGGTATCTCCCACCAGTGACCCGCACAAGCCGGGACAAACTCTAAGCCCCCGACCAGTCTCCCGGCATGCATGGTAGTGTAGTGAATAAAAGTGTAAGTGTGTGTAAGCAAGAGGTAGGATCAGACAAGTGAAAGGAACGAAAGATCCTGCCCAGACCGTGGCCCGTTTATTAGGGTATTGCTCCAGCATTCGTTTGGTGTTGTTCGGAGAAACCACGGAAAACTACCGATCAGAACAGCCGGCTGCTAGAATTCTCCTCCACAGTGACAGAACTCGGCATAAATATCTATCTAGCCAGTGTCGAAAATCCTGCCAAACCGTCGGGACTCGGACCTAGGACCTCCCGGGCAGAGGCATTAGGTGATGCCCTGAGATATCTACAGATAAAACGTTTGGTAGATTACGAGTAGCTAACACGCATGGACAATTATAGTTCTGGTCCAAAACGATAAAAATAGCGTTTGTGGTTTCCACAAATTCAAAGAAGGCATCCATATTCATCTTCGGTATAAACCATACTACATTATATGTTAAATTTGTCAAAATCTCCTGGATCTCTTTTGCGCGCAAATTCTTGTTACTACCTATTAGGGAACGGAATTTATTGCAATAAATTATGCAAAATATGTACATATGTACTTATTTTTTCCAAAACATGTAAGAAAAATAGAAAATATGTACAAATACAAAATTCATTAGTGTTTAAAATTAATTACAAGCATTTTCCGAGCACAGAACGTCGCCAATCAGTTCTTAACTAGCATTCGGAGTTGCTGAAAGTAGGTTCTACGTTTACAGCAGTAATTCTACACTAGATTTCACCACACATAAGACTTTTATTCGAAATACAAAATACGTTCATAGTATATATCACAATGTTTACAAGAAGTCAGTGTTCCAATGAATGTAGTAGTACCGTGTACCGTGTAGAGATGGATCGTGGGGAAGGGGATAAAGGGGAACAACCAATCGAACCCCCCAATCGAAAAACGCGTTAGACAATTTTCTGTAAAAAATGTTTGTTAGTTTTCGATCGATTAACGAATGTGCTGTTTGAAATATGAGCAAAATCGTAGTTGACATTACCTTTGTTCACAGAAATCCGCTCATTCTTGACTCCGAGTACGCAGTAAGCGGGAAGTGGGTTGACAATTATGGCGAAGATATGGTGGTCATAGAAGCCCAGCAGCATTATATTTGATTTTTAAGAAAGATGATTCCGTAACATATAATGCAAACGTGCATCTGAAATGTTGGGCGACGATAGTTGGCAGCTGGAATGAGGATAAGGCGAGACCGTAAAGCCAGTTTACATCACGGAAATTTGGAAACTTTCCTACGAGAATGTCTGTGTCTATGTAGCACCTCTAGTTATTCCTTTAAACTATTTCTTTTTAAAAACGGTCCAAAATTTTTTGATTAAATTTTCATCTTAGCGTAAACGACGCTAAAGAGGGGTTCACGTTCGTTGAAGTACTCCCAAACATTAAAATACTCATTTCGAATTCGCAAGGAATTGAATCTGGCCAGAAAAGTCTTTTAGCGAAAAATCTTGTTTGGTTTAGACGTGAGCACTGTTAATCAGACGGATGCACGTTTTGAAAAAGAGACTTTTTTGGTTTCAGGGTTATCCAAAAGTTGTATTTGTTCTAAAAGGTCAACATCGGATTTTTGCACCATTTACAACTTTCTTTTGTACTACTACATGTACGTGAAAGTAAAAAATAAACTTTTTAGAGCTCCCACAAAACATTTTTGTTAAAATATCGATTCCTTTTCATTTGGCGTTACATAACTCGATCTATTCGAGAAAATAACTAGTGGTGCTACAGCATGGCACTGACTTTCTCGTACTAATTAGTTTCTTAATTTATTTGGCCGGGTCCAACTTTTTCGGTCGTGCCCCATCCTCTTGCCATCTGCCATGTATCGCCGGCCAAACTACATTTTTTCACATTTGCTCAATTTTTCGGTTCCTAATGTCAGAAACGAAAAAATACTTTAAGAATTTTAATAGAAGAGTCAAACTACGTCCTATATGGAAATTTTCGTTGAATAATTTGGAGCAGTTTTTATGAAAATGGATTTTAAGCGTTACTGTGAATGCGAAATTTGAAACATTTTTTCACAGAAAACTTTTGCGTTTTTGAAAAAATGTATTGGAAGTTATTTGATGCACTTCAACTCACAAATGCAATAATGTATACAAATTGCTGGAAATGTGCGTATTAAAGGCTTGAGAGATATTTAAAAACAAAATGTGTAATTTAAAAACAAAACAAAATACAGCAAAATTAATTTTAGGTCTCTTAAACATTGTCGTTATCACTATCTCTACGAAATATTTGAAGAAAAAAATTGGAACCGTTTTCGAGAAATAAACGTTTAAGCGTTTCTGAAAATGCGGAAAATGTGGAATTTTGAGTTCATTTTCACAGGAAACTTATGTTTTCAACAAATTTTAAATTATTTAAAGCACTTGTACTCTGAAATGCAATAATTTGAACAAATCGCCAATAATATAAATATTAACGACATGAGAGACAAGTTAAAAAAATTGTAATTTTTGAAAAACAAAAGAAAAGAGCAAAGTGGCGCTTACATCATCTAATAGAATACATTTGGCATTATCCCTACCAAAAGTTTAAACATAAAATTTGGAGCCGTTTTCGAGAAAATCTTGTTTTTATTTGTTGCACATATTGCTCGTAATATTGCGCGAAAACTACTAAAATTATCAAAAAAATGTACATGACCTTAATGGAAAAAGTAATTATGGACAACAAATTTAATTTGAAGTAAAAATCTGTTTCAATTTTATAGGTGTAGGAAGACGCCGGAAAAAATTCAGTTAACCGTGAAAATCGGACCTATGCCACCTTTATAAGCGTAATTTACTCTATTCTTACAAGAAAATAAAAGAAAAAATTGGAACTGCTTTTGAAAAAAAATTGAAAATGTCCCTCGGGCTTCGTGTAAAGTACCTCCAAATTTAAAGGAAATTTATCAAAACGTAGCGCCTCGAGCCGAGCAAAATCGACCGGGGAATATCCATTTTGGACGAAATCGTACGTATGGTTTAGGCACTTGTGGTCTTCACAGACAGACCGACAGACATACGGACGTTTTGAAAAAGAAAAAAAGAAAAGAAAAAAAGAGAAAGAGAGAGAGAAAAACAATTTTTTGGCATAAAAGGACCCCAAAGCGTGTATTTCCGTTGAAATCTCGAAATTGATTTTTCGCCGCATTACATAACTTCCTCAATACTATTACTCCGTATATACGTATGTATACTAGAGAGTAAAAAGTACATGTTCGAATTACGTTAGTTGTGGGTGGTCTCGAATTCCTACTGATTCACATACGAGGTGTGGCTAAAAAAAAGCGGAACTGATTTTTTGTAAGACAGGCAATGCAAACCCTAAGGGTAAACGCCAGTCGGTACAGCCGAGTTGCCTGACATCTCCCTCCGCATTCCGGCCGATGTGACGACCATAGCCTGCTCAGCCAAACCACGGCCCACGTGGGTATCGGATTGTGTATCTGCTGCTCGTCGGAAAAATGGTAGGCGACTCAATAAAGCAACGTGTAAACGTGGATTTTCAATGAAACTAAGGAATCCGCACCAGAGACTCAATCTCTTACAAGTATACGGTGACGAGTATACGATGTTAGGCACACGTGTATTTTGAGTGGCGTAAACGGTTCAAAGAAAGTCGAGAAGAATTCGAAGATGATTCACGACCAGGTGGTCCTTTCACTTCGAAAACGGGACAAAACATAGAAAAAAATAGGCAACTCACGCCTATTCACTCCGAAGAACGCCTTTTTAGTATCAGTGGTGTTGTCGAGATTAAACGAATCTAGAAAGAATCAGTTCGGGGATTGAACGTGTAAATGTTAACATGAAAGTTTATTCCAAAATGGTGTGCACGATCCTCACGCCTGAACAAAAGGTCTTTCGGATGAACATTTGTTCTGACATCTTGAAAATAAAATATTGAAAAGGGTTCTAATAGGAGAACGAATCGTTGTTTTTTACCTACGGCCCGGAAACTAAGCACCAATCGATGCACTGGAAGTGCCCGCTGTCACTCAGAATGAAGAAAGCTTCAATGTCCAAATCAAAATTCAAAGCCATGATGATTGTTTTTGTCGACATCTGTGGGATTCGGTATGTAAATTGGGTGCGTGATGATCAAACAGCAAATAAATATTGTCTTGAGGTTCTAACTACTGTCCGTGAACGACTAAGAAGAAAGCGACCTGAGTTGTGGAAGAACAAATCATGGAAGCTTCAGCAGGACAACGTTCCAGCTCACAGTGCACTGACTAAGTCATGCACTGACTAAGCATGGGATCCCTGTGGTGGAACATCCACCCTACTCACCAAACCTAGCCCCAAGTGATTCCTGTTCCCCGAAGTGAAGTAAGTAAGTTTGAGACGGTTGAAACTGCGGAAGAAAAAGAGACGGACACCATGAAAAAGATTTCATAAAATGACCAGAAACACTGTTTTGAACAATGGGAAACGAATTTCCCATGAGACCATCCCTATACGTCCCATTTCCAATGAGACGTATAGGGATAATGGAGGGGTGTATGTTGAAGGGGATAATGTGAAAGTCGTTCAGAAAAAGTACGTTAGAGCAAGAATCTCGTGTTTTTTTCTACCCACACCTCACACATCGTTGCAATTGATCTCTTGCGATCCGAAGGGCCACCATGGCGGCTTTTAATTGACCGTCGTGTTTGTGTACACAATGATAAAATATTAGTCAAAAATATTAATTTGTAGATTTTTGAAGATAACATTTATTTGCGTACAATCATGTACCACGATAACATTTAGATAAAAAAATATTGAAGGATTAGAAATAAATATGATAGTAGTGAAAAATTAAATTCGGGGACTAACGTAGGACAAATATTAAATGATGATAGATGGTAGTATTGTCATTCATCTAACAAGTAATGTGGGCGTGGGGGCTCGGCCCTCCTCCGCCTGGCCAACAGGCAACACTGTTGCCGCGCGGGGCGCCGCGTCGTCCAGCTGTTGCTCACGTCAAGGTTACGAGACAAAGCGGCTCGAACCCAGGGCGTGGACGCCCCCATCGGCTGCCGCTGCTCGCTGCCAGGGGCAGGCGAATAATACTCAAACACTAGCTCGCGTTACTCTGACATGCCCACGCCTTGGCTTACCATACCAATAATTACATAAGAAAGGAAAAGGAATCAATCCCCGCCCTACCCTTCCTTGCCCTAATCCATCCAGCTTTACCCCCTCACTCCAACCCTGTCTCATCTGGTCTGTCCTTCCCCTGCCCGCCCTGCTATGTTGTTACAAACATATTGCTGAGGACAGTAGTAAAGGATTTTATAGCTAATTCGCGGTGTACGTCAATAGCAAATTTGGTCTTCAACTGCTCAAAACCTATTTTGACATCAAAAAGAATCAATCGGCTTTTGTATGAAATTTTTTGGTATTTAAGTAAGATTCGATTCACTTTAGTCAATTTTCGCAAATCAATCTCTACCCGGAGAAAAAAAAATGTTTGCTGGGCGGAAACACTTTTGCAGCTTGGTGTAGTAGTATAATATTACTTGGCCGTTACAAATAATGTGAGAGTATGTGCTATTGCAGCATCACTAGTTTTAAGCTTCCTTTACATCCCAAGGCAAAGTTTAATCGGAAAAATTGGGGCCATTCTGTGGGAATTTAGAAAACTTGGGATTTCATGTAAACCCCTAAAATCAAAAATATTTGTTTCTAACTCACGGGGCCGCGAGTTCGTTCAAAATCGATCACGGAATAGCAACTTTGGGGAAAATCGTCTGAACGATTTAGTCTTTACTTTAGCACAGATCTAAACTTCAGACGCTAGTTTTCACAACAGTCGCACAGACAAGTTTTGCCATCAATTTTTTTTGCTATCAAGGACCCACAAAACATGGATTCTGACTAAACAGCGTGTAAGGAACAAGACTTATCCACTTTTTCGGGGCCAAAAATACGAGTTTTTCTATGGAAAAATCACAGGTTTCCGCCGCAGCATCACAAGATTTTCTCTCTACTACGTAAACTACTAAGGGGAGAAAGTAAAGAAAGAAACAAGAGTAGCTTAAGTTACGCAACTCCAAACACAGTACCTTAAAACCGCATTGAAATTGTTCAGCCGAACAGATTACCCCGGACAAACATACAAAAAAATCTGAGCATAATTCGTTGACGATAAATAGTTTTTATATAATCTAAAGAAGTTATGAGAATCTTAATTAAATTATAATAGAATTTTTCTAAATAAAGATATGAGAATAAGACCATTTTGAAACAGTGATGTCATGTCTACCAACTTTTTGGTAGATCTACCAATTTTCACTTCAGTCTATCTCTCCACCACCCTAGACCTATAAACTACCTATTTTTTTAATTAGTTTGACATATATCATCACTTTGAATTATTTTTATAACGACGAGCGACATTGCGTGAGCCACGCGACGACGCGTCCAGCATACATAGAGTCCAGGCCATAAACCACAAAAAAAAAAGTCAACAACAGTTCGCCGTTCGCGCCCATAGACATTATTATACTGTTCTGTGGCCCATTCCCGGTTGGTTTGTTACGGAATCAATGGTGAATCTTCCTGTTTTGTGTTGTTTTGTTGTTGAAACTAAACAACTACGTATTAACGGTGCTGATTGCTGTTTGTTCTGTGTTGCGTGCATTTATTTATAATGGATTCTGACAGGAGCGAAAGCGATGCACAGAGTTCTAGGTTAGGAACTCCGCCACGAAAAGCTCGAAAAAGGCACTATAACCAAAAATATTCGAAATTATGGGAGAAAGACAAGGAATTTGCAGGTTGGCTTCAAGAAAGTACCAAGGGTGAAGGATATTTTTATTGCAAATCATGTAGGTGTGATCTTAAGTGTGCTGGTGGAAGATTTATTCTAAATAAACATGCAAATAGTTTAAAGCATGTAGCATGTGTGAAAGGTGAACTTCTATTCCGTGGTTTTATGCTCAGTTTAGTTTAATTAATATTGAATAAATTAAAATTTTACACACGAAATTACAAATAATCAATTAATTTATCATTGCTTGCCCATGATTGTGCATGTATATATTTTAAATCCGCAAATTATACGCAATTTCGTGTTATCTATTTTTTAAATATATAAAACACCAATCTTTTAAAAAGTTAACTACTTGTTTTCAGGTATAGCAAGTCAACTATCAATCACTCAGTTTGGGCAAACTCATTCAAAAAAGTCATTTGAGGATAAAATCAAATTTGGAGAAATTAGAATGACTTGTTTTTTGGCACAAAATAATCTACCTTTTAACATTGCTGGTTAGTATGCTTGCGACTTGGTCTACAAATTCATTATTTAATAAATGTAGGCTATGTTTTGTTGTATTTCATTCACAACAAATTAATTTTAATTAAGACACTATAGGTATTCAAATAATATTTTTCAGGTGACCTACAGAAATTTATTCAAAATGTTTGCTCGGATTCTTAAATAGCCAAAGAAATTTCATCCGAAAAAACTAAGGCACAAGCCATTGTTACAAATGTAACAGGAAAATTATCTCACAGCGAATTAGTTAAGACTTTACAAACTGAAAAATTTTCTTTGATTGTTGATGAAGGTACAGACAAACCAACAACAAAACACTTGGCGCTCATTGCCAGAACAGCAGTAGATTTCAATGTGGAAGATAATTTTTTATGTTTAATACCAATTGTAGAGGGCACTGCCTCAGCATTACATAATGAATGCAAAGAATATTTTGATAATGAAAATATTCCTTACAAACAGAACATGATTGGGTTTGCAGCTGATGGTGCAAATACTATGTTTGGTTCACACCATTCATTGTCCACTCTATTTGCAAATGAGATCCCTCATTTATTCATGATGAAGTTTATTTGCCATTCATTTCATTTGTGTGCTTCTAATGCCTGCAAAACTCTTCCAAGAGGTGTAGAGGATTTTGCAAGAGATGTATACAATTATATCCAAAATAGCCCAAAAGTCTGGGTGACTATAAAGAATTCCAGTCCTTTCTGGATATAAAACCCCACAAACTTCTACACCTAGCTCAAACAAGATGGCTGTCTCTACTTCCTGTGGTCAAACGGCTTTTAGAACAGCTTCCAGCTTTAAATTTTTACTTCCAAAATGCTGTTTTCAATGACAGGCTACTTGCAGCTCAGACAATCCATGTGAAGTCCATGGATCCTTCAAAAGAGCTATACTTAACTTTTTTAGATTATGTGTTGCCCTATTTCCATGACATTAATAAAGAAATGCAATCAGAAAGTCCTAAACTTAATTTGTTATATGAACGGATTTTTACGACATACAAAACTATCTTGGAAGGTTTTATTAAACCAGAATTACTGCAGCTGACTGAAGGTGAAAAAAACAGTAGCAAGGATCTTAACTTGGATTTAGAGAACAAAATTTTGAATTTAGAATATGAAAATAAACAAAACCATTTAACAATTGAAGAAATCTACCTTGGTGACAATGTTATTTCCCTGTTATTGAAACAAGACTTTGTGGCTAGAAGGAATGAAATGGAAATAATACAGTTTAAAGAAAAATGCATTCTCTTTTATATGCAGAGTGTAAAACAAATAAAGCAGCGTTTTTGTTTTAATCAAAAGCAAAAATTAAAATGTCTTAAATTTATGAATCCCAATCATATCATTGAAAAACATGCAGTCACAACTATTGCTCATTTAGGAGTTCAGTTTCCAGGCAAGTTAAACATAATTAATTATTAATGTTGTCCACTCTAGAATATTTTTTTTATTTACATTATATATTTATTTTTAGGACTATGCCCAGAAAACATGACCGAATTGGACCGAGAGTGGAGATTATTAAGAAACATGACTTCATCTCACAGAAAAAATGTGGATCCTACACCTACAGAATTCTGGAAGCATGTTTCATCCATTAAAAAGGAGACCCGTCTCCATTGTTTCCCCTGCTATGCGAATTCGTGAGAAAATTACTCGCACTTCCATATAGTAGTGCCAACGTTGGGAGATTGTTTTCTGCAATTAATAATATGAAAACCTTCCAGAGAAATAGAATTTGCACGGAGACTCTAGAGGGATTGTTGCGCACTAAAAGATTAATGGCAAACAACAGGCAGCCTAGCGCAGAACATTTAAAAATTTTCAATAAAAATATGTATAATTTCCAAAAATTAACATTTTAAGAACAGTTCATGCATTTTTAATCTTAAAAAAATCTTCTAAATTGAGGTAGTAGATCTACCAATTTTGCATTTTACATTCTACCAACATATGGCACATAATCTACTAATTTTCTAAAATTCGGGTTGGCAACACTGTTTTGAAATCACAGAGAAATACTGCAAATTTATTTACACAGATGACACATGTGTTCTCAAATTTAATTTGAAAACGAGCTATAACATTTGCATATGAAAAATTTAATATTGAAATATTTTTACATATTTATCGATTTAAAATTTTATTGAAAAAATCAATTTGGCCCATAATCAAATTGAAGTAGGGCCTCGTTTTAGAAAAATTATACATACTTTATTTCAAAATCTATCTTGAAGGAACAGATTTCATTAAGGGTAAATTTCTATATCTTCCTAATTGTTGTAGAAAGCCACCGAAAAATGTTTGAACTTTTGCATGTTTTGAAAAATCAGGGTTTTCAACGAAAATGGGACTTGTACCATTCTCGTAAAAGTCATTTACACTACCCAACAACAAAATTTAATAAAAAAGCTTGGATCCACATTTATGAAACTTTCGAAAAAGTCCCAGGGGCGTCATGTAAAGTACCCCTCCCCAAAAAAATTAAAATTTTGGTTTTAAATTCATGGGGCCGCGACATCAGATCGATTGGCGAACATCAATTTTGGCGACAAAATTGACTGAACGGTTTAGCCACTAGCGTTGTTTACAGACGGACGGACAGACGTTTTGTCATCAATAGATTTTTCGCTATCAAGGACCAACATAACACGGATTCTGGCTACGTCACGTATTAGAGGATTTTTCTTTTCCCAATTTAGCAACGGGATTTATCCACTTTTTTGTTTATCAGGGTTCGGCAATAAGTTTTTCTGCCGAAAATTCGCCGTTTTTTCGCGCAACATAACATAACTTCCACTCTACTCCGTAGCGGGAAAGTAAATATCTATGTATTTAAAAAAATAAGGTATTCTGCAATGGCTTCGTTTAGAGCTTCTACTGAACCGATTGTTGTATTTTTTCTTTTAAATGAAAGAATATGATCCCTAGATGTGTTATCAGATATTGTTTGTGTTGATTCACCAACATTTACGGTGTAAATTAATTAATTAAATCATTCATTAATAGTACGCTTATCAATAGTCAACTGTTTTCTTTCAAAGGGTGGCAGTTTCAAAATCGATATACATGAGTTCATAGATGTGAGTCCACGCTGCTTGATGTTTTGTTTTGATTGTTGAGATTTGTTTACAATTCGTCAAGGTTTTGTTTCAGTGTAATAATTTCATTGTGGTGTTGACAGTTTGCATGTATTTGCTTCTGCGGTGTATTTTGTAGAGAACACAGTGGGGTTTGCTCGGTTGTACTTTAGTGAAGTTGTTTACAGGTTATGTCGAATTCGGAATCGTTGTCCACCCGCCCCAAAAGACGCAAACGTACATTAACTGGACGCAGGGAAAGAGAAAGTCAACGTAGGTGTCGTGATAGTGAGATCATTTGGTTTTCTATTGGGTCATTGTCTATGAAATGTCAGTTTTGTTCTGCTTTGTACTTTCCATGTGAGAGAAATTCTGCAAACGATTTACTGTGTTGCTTAAATGGGAAAATAAGTTTACCTTCGAGTAATATGCCAGAAGAAATCAAACAGTTGGTAATAGGAGATGATGACACAACAAAAACCTTTAGAAATAATATCCTTCAGTATAATAGTGCTATATCTTTTGTGCCGATATTGCATTGCCACCTGGTCATGGGCCATACGTGTTCAAAATTTTTGGAACTCATCACCGAATATCTTCGTTGTACCCTCAAGATCCAAACAATGCAATATATTGTGAACATTAGTCTGGGTACAGTATTTTACAATTATCTCAGATCTCACCGTCAAATTTTGACGGGTTCTCACTAGTTAATCATTAAAATGATTCACTATTTTATTATAACCCTAAAACCTGCATTAGTTCTTAACGTGTAAGGAAACGATTTTTTCTTTTATCTTAATCCACATGACCATTCTGTACGACGGCTACTCGTGACGCTGTCTCTTCGAAATGTTATTATGAACTTCCTTTTGAATCTTGAAATGGCATCGGTGAATTTATTCTGATATTTCACTTCTCAAAATAATATTTTTCAACCCTCATAATGTGGATTTACACACAAACATTCTACTCTTCGTCAGCTATTACACATTACTGAACACATTGAAAATTCTTTTTGTTTAAAACAACACTCACTTGCAATCTTTTTAGATATAGAAAAGACATTTGACAAAGTTTGGTATGATGGTTTAATATATAAACTTCATCTTGTAGATATTCCTATTTATCTAGTAACTATAATTCAAAATTTTGTATCTAACATAACATTCATGATTAAATATAATAATTCCTTCTCTCTAACATTTAATATTTCTGCTGGGGACCCTCAAGATTCATATCTTTCTCCTGTTCTATTCAATATTTATGCATCTGACATTCCAAATTTCATTTCATCTAAATTAGCTCTCTCTGCAGATGATACAGCACTTCTTAATTCACACACAAATATTCTTCTCGCTAGAAATAAACTTCAAATAGATATTAATCATTATAAAGTGTAGGCTAACAATTGGAGAATCAAAATCATGGATAAATGCCAAGCCAAAAATATTTACGTTATGTAAACTAATAACTTCCTCCTTCCCTTCTCATTCATAACACTCCTATTCCTTGGCTTTCATCCTTTTCTTAAATTAAATATTTAGGTCTCCATTTAGACACCAAACTGAACTGAAAAACTCATATTACGATTTTTATACAAAAAAAAAACAAAAAACAACAACCAACAACCACTATTAAAATACATAAACTTAATTCTCTAATAAATAATAGCTCAGCTCTTCATTCTAAAACTGTTAATATACATTTCAGTTGTTTGACTTACTTTAACACACGCTTGTGTAATATGGTCAAATGCAGCTAAATCAAATATACAAAAACTTCAAATTATTCAAAACAAATTCTTTAGAAAAATTCTACATGCATCTTGGTTTATTCTCCATACACAAAACCATAATCAACTAAATTTCCCTATAATTCATGATTCGATTAAACAGTATAGTCTCGAATTTTTTTAATACTCCTCCTCCATTACATCATGCACAATTGTTTAATCTTGGTAAAACTTATCCCTTTCCTTATAGAATTAATTCCAAATTTCCTAAAGATAAATTTCATCCTCCGTAATTTTATTTTCTCTTAATTCTTTTCCAACCCCCTTATCTTTACATTTTCCTAATTCTTAAATTTTGCCTTCATACGAAGGGCACTCAATAATATGACAAGGGGCGATCAATAACATGAATAACAAAATGATTACGGAACTGAATAGATTATTATTTTTCTCTATATATTCCCCTTGAACCTCAATGCACTTTGACCAATTCTCCTGCAATGTTAACCCTTATGAAAAAATTCAGACAGAGAGGGAGGGAAGGACTGACGTTTGCCGTCAATCGATTTTTCGGTATCAAAGATTCTCCTCATACGGATTCTGATTACACAAAGTGTTAGCGGATATAATTTACATTGTATTATATTACTCAGTAGAGTGGCTGTATTTTTCCTATGTAACTATATTTAAAGATAATAATAATGTGCGTCTGTCTGTCCATCTCTGAACAACGCTAGCCACTAAACCAATCAGCCGATTTTCTCCAAAATTCATTCAATTCAATGTGGCTGACGTCGTGGCCCCTACAATTTGAAACTGATATTTTGATTTTGGGAGGTAATTTACATGAAGCCCCTGCGACATTTTCAAAATTATAAAAAAAAATGGCTCCATCATTTATTATTAAATTTTGCTGTTGGATTTTGTGAAGGATGTTTAAAAGAATTGTGCAGGCCTCATTTCCGTTGAGAACTGTTTTTCGAAAACCGCAAAAATTCAAAAAATTTCGGCATACCACTACAATCATGAAAATAGAGATTTTTACCTTAATCAAATCTCTTTTTTAAAGATAGATTTTGAAATAAGGTCATGTAAATTTTTTCGAAAATTTTAGAACTTTTCATATAATTTTGGATGAAAATACGGGTGAGAAAGTCCGTGCTGCATCACTAGTTTTGAAGTGCTTCAAGTGACTTCTAATTCTTTTTCGGAAAATCGAAAAATTTCTGAGAAAAACTTGAAATTTCGCATTTACAATAACGCTTAAACGGCATTTTCTTAAATGACTAACAACCATTTTGATGTATTCTTAAAAAATTACGCAAATGCAATTTTTTTTAAATATCTCTTACTCCGTTAAAACGCACATTTCCAGTGATTTGTACACATTATTGCATTTATGAATGGAAGTGCGTCAAATTACTTCCAATGAAGTTTCTCGATAACTCAGAAGTTTTCTTCGTAAAAGCTTCACATTTCGCATTTACAGTAACGCCTTTAAGTCATTATCTCAATAATTTTTCAACAAATATTTCCATATAGGACGAAATTTTACTCTTCATTGAGGTAATTAAAGAAATATATCACTAGATGGCAGCTGGCAAGAAGATGGGACAAAACCGAAAAACTAACCCAAACCAAAGAAATTAGAAAACTAATAATAGAAAGTCTGTGCCATTCTATAACACCTCTAGTTTCATTAGTGATTCTGGGCGCTTCAACGGCTAAGTTCATGCCCCGTAAGTGAAGTGCATGTTTTGCTTTCTCACGCGGGAGGCAGTGATCTTTCCCAGCTGGATTTTGTCGCCGACCTATCCGTCGGCTTTCGGGTTTTTCCTCAACCAGGTACCTCCCACCAGCGAGACACCACCCTAGCCGGGACAATCTCTAAGCTCCCGACTGGTCTCCTGCCATGAGTGGTAGTAAAGTGTGTGTAGGTAAAGAGTGAAGGTAAGACACGGAAGAAGGACATAACGCGCGCGGTCCATGCCCCGTTTGTTAGGGCACTGCTCCGGCATTCGCCTGGTGTTGATCAGAGAAATCAAGGAAAACTACCGATCAGATCAGCCGGCTACTAGAATTCTCCTCCAGAGAGCGGCTGATTTCGACCTAACTATGCAGCAAGAGTCGAAAATTCTGCCACCGTCGTGACTCGAACCCTAGGACCTTCCTGTCAGAGGCACTGCAGTGACCAATGTATGCCCTGAGCCACCTCAGCCGGCGCAAGGAACGGTCTTATTCACTACACCGCTATCGAGATTCGAATACCGAATAATATATTGCAAAAACGTATGTACAATTTGTTTTTCATCGAATAGCAAATTACACACTTTTGGCATCTACTTGGAATGGGAGTTCCTCCATTGATGGAACTCTTAACAACCCTAATTCAGAGTATACTTATAGATACAAGTATATATGGATATTACAGAAAAGTAAAACAAAGTGCTGTATCAATTTTATTGTAAACATTTGCAGCGGTTCTTAACAGAATGTCCGTGCGGTTCTGAAACTGTACAATTTTGAACTCATTTTCACACAAAAGTTTTAGTGTTCGAGAAACTTTATAAGAAATCATTTGAAGGACTTGTATTCACAAATGCAATATTTCAAAATAGCAGGGCTTCGAGCCAGTGCAGATTGAACCAGAATATTAATTTTGGCAAAATTTCTACTAATATTTTAGACGCTTTTGTTGTTTACAGACGGATGGACAGACGAACGAACGGACGGACGGACGGACGGACGGACGGACGGACGGACAGTCTGACAGCAACAGTCAGTGAATTAGCCAGTCAGACTCAGTCAGAGGGGCGTTAAAAAAACAAACTTTTTCGGTATTACTGGAAATTGATCTCACACTGTGGGTGACGGAGGTGGGGGAGAGAAACTTTTCCACGGGGCCCAGACCGTTATTAGATCCATTTCAAAATTGAGTTCTCAGTGCGGTCAGATTAATAGGGAGAGGATCAATAGGATATGTTCAATGTTGGAGAAAATCTGTAAACGGCTCAGGCACTTGCATTATCTAGTGGACATGGACAGATGGACACTTTTTTTCGGGCCCCATAAAACATGGTTTCTGACTACACTGCATAAATATATATATAAAACATGGTTTCTGCAGGTCATATATATATATATATATATATATATATATATATGGACCTGCACTATTTTACAATACACATTGTTCATATTATTTTATTGTATATTTATATATAATAAATTAAATAATAAAAAATATATGTGTGTAAAATACAAATAAAATATATTTATTTAAAAGCATAGTACAGTGTAGTATAAACATAAAAAATTGGGATTTATTTAAAAAGCAATTTTTGAAAAAATTTTGAACAATGGTGACGGGGCTTTATGTAAATATTTCCAAAATTTAAAATATATGTTTCAAAGTTCAGGGGCTGCAACATCAGCCAGCATCATTACCTAATATCAATTTTGGTGAAATTCTTTTGTTCAGCTTGGAAACTAGTATTGTTTATTTTCAGACAGAAAGATTGCCAAAAAACAATTTTTGGATATCAAGGTCCAATAATCAATGGATTTTGTCTTTTTAGGATTTGGAAAGTGGGAATTTGTGTACAGAGTTGGTGGATGGGATGTGCTGTAATTTTACACGATCTTATCACCTAACAACTATAATGGATTGCTAGATAACTCATCCACAAAATGTACTTCACTGGAATCATACAACATGGTTTTAAAATATAGTGTATTAAAGGACAAATAGAATAAAGGAGTTTTGACTGACTCCTTTCATTTTCCGAAAGTTTTTTCCAGAAACACATTTGGATTAGTAGATTTAAAAATGCTAATAAAATTGCCACTAACTTTGAGAAAATGAATTTTGAATGTTTTAAAGTCATGGTCTCAAAATTCAAATAAATTAACTCAATATTATACGGAAAATCATACAATAGCATTCTTATTTCCTTAAAACAACACAGTATACAATCCCAGTAAGCTAATTTCGTATGGTAACTAATGATCAATTTACGTTCACAAAGAATGACATTAACATTAAGACATCAAAAAGCACAATTAAAACTACATAACTGAAACTGTGCTAAAAAATATGTTCAAACTTCTTAAAACTTTAGTAAATACTGAATGTCTTATCAATGAAACCAATCCATGTTAGCCCAATAGATTTTTTCAATATACCTTATTCTAGTTGGCTGAGCAAAATTCAAGTGCTTGACAAAATAAATGACTAGTGAAATTATTTCAAATTTATACAGTACATGGGCTGTCTCTTGTTTTACAGACTATTTCTTCAATTGTCTAGATTTTTTTTGAGAAACATAGCACCTTCTAGTGCATTTTAAAGGATTACTCCCAAAATTACTTCTTAATTACTACTGCAAAAGAGTTGTATTTACTTAAATAAGGTGATCTAAATAATAGACAGTTCATTAACTGCCACTCTACTCTGAGTGATAAGACAAAGAAGTGTGTCTATATCAAAGATTTCCATTGCACATATACACAAGTAAAAGTAGGCAATACACAAACTAAACAGACACATATTTGCTCAGATTCATTATTGTCCAGAGCCATATTCCAAGAAATCCTAGTTCAATTTTCCCACAATATTCTATATCAACCCTTCTAGAAATAATGACAGAAATATAAAAAATTAAAGTTTACCAACTAATCCCTAAATAAGATTTGTTCTTATTCATTCTGAAGACAGTGAACATTAAAGAGATGATTGACTGAACCATTATTTCTCAGATAATTAATTAAAAAGAAATCAATTAACATTTGCAAGTTAAAAACAAAGTGTTGAAACAATGTCAAGGATACGGTCTGCAGAGAAACATGTAATTTATCACTAAAAGTTGTATTAGAAGGGGTAAAAGAAATGTCTCAGTATTTTTTTATCATTATAAAAAAGGAAAAAATCTGTATATGATGAATGGGTGGCAGTATGGGTTCTAACCCATAAAACACATATTGAGTGTTTTGTAAGTGACATTTTCATAATAAAATTTAATTAACAATACTTTAAGTTAGTAACAAATCCACAAAGAAAAATTAATGAATGTGTCAATAAATAATGAAACTGAAGAAATGACCACGAGTTCTTAACTATTACTGACCAAATTTCCACAGGAATCAAAACAAATGTAAGAATTTGAAATTTCACTATTAACAAAAACAAATAATTGATAATGCAATAAATCTCATCACTGTAAAGGTCATAAATAAAGCCACAAATTCACAAAAGAATTATCATTGCAGAAAAATTGAAGAAACAATTGAAAAAAGAGAAAACATTGCAAATTTTAAGGTCTAAAATATAAGATTTCACTTTTACTTCAATGCTTTCGACCCTCAATACCATTTTTTTGTTATCTTATCTCTCACCTGCATAATATTTAAAAGAACCTTTCTAACATTTCATTTCTGGAATTTTCCCTCTAATTTCGTGCATCAACACCACACCATCAGAACCAAAGAATAACATTGTTTCCAGTCAGTTATACCATTAAAAAACTCTTATCTCCTTAATTTTAATTTTTGTATCTCCATATACCAATGCAACCATTTCAATTCCCATAATTCTTACAGCAGTGTTTTTACAATGTTAATTTTAAAATACAAATTAGAAAAGTAATATAGAATGTAATATAAATGAAATATTATTTTCACTAACTGAAGAAAAGAATTTTTATATTGAAAACATATTTATAATATTATAATTACTTAAAAGAAATGTTAACATGCAAAAATGTAAATATTGCAGTTTTGAGTCGCTTAAAGAATAACAAACAGAATCAGCATCAAAATTTTATCACTTTTGTCTTTTATAACGAAAGGAAACAAAATGTTTAAATTAAAATAAAATGTAGCATTGAAGCTTTACTTACTTTTTAAAAATATAGTATTGGTAAAAATACAGTGAGTAAATTGAGTATAGATTTTAAATGTAATATTAATAAGTGAATCTCTGAGATTGTATGGAAGATAAAGTCTCCATGTTACATATTCTCAAGTTAATTACAAATTATTAAGGACATGCATACCTAGAAATCAAGAGCCCAAAACTGGAAGGAAAATTAAACAAATTAAAAACTACACTTTGGGTTCTCAGACTTCACAATTTGGTAGAAGGTGTAATACAATTATCATGTTGAATAACAAATTTTAGAATTTTGAGATGGGCAAATTCAGCACCTCCAATCAAATTGGGAAATTAAAATTAATCCACATGACTTGTAGTTGCTTCAACTCAAAAACCCCTCTATCCTGTACATTTTCCTCAGTGTGACATTGCAAAAGACTAAATACAACTAAATTGCTGAACTCATGCCTCAAATGATCCCTTGATTCCCAAATACTGACAGTGCCCTCATAATGGCCAGTCAAGTACTGAAACGGTCTTGATTTATTTACCACAAATTAATATTTAACGGCAAAACATAAAGAAAAAATCCGATTGCTTGATGGCAGCTTTGCGATTTCCTTAACTCATTTCATGGTTTTCAAGACTCCTTTTGCTTAAGTTTTCATTAGTAAAGTATAATTAGTTAAAGAAATTAGTAAGTTAATGTAAAATACATGAAGAAAAATTTTGCCTGATCCACAATTTCAATCTATGCAATACAAATTACAAATTTGATATAAAAATTATTTAGACATAATATAGTAAACATGTTAAAATGTGTAAGTACAGTTTGGATATATCCTTGGTTATGTTGCTTTGTAATGAAGATTACAAAATATTCACCATATCTACATTTTATAATGCGTATCACCTGGGATGTACAGATATTTGATAAAGCAGATCGACTTTATATATCAAGTAACAGCTTTGTAAATGTCAATTTATTTCTTTTTACAGTATATTTGCAAGTGACGGAACAAATATTTATCAATAAACTCGATCTCAAGACCACTTTCAATAATAGTACAAACATAAAGAAAATTAGTTCTATTACATTAAACTTTTGATTGTTTCTGATATTTATTCCACAATAATAATAACATATAAACAGCTATTGAATGATCTCTTTCATCTTTATCTGAACAAATTTATACATTCAGTACATTTCAAAGGAAACATCCCATTTCTGAGAATCATTACAAGGATACGTTTTGTTTTATTTAGTATCATATATAGTCCATATGATATTTTATTTCAAATTTTTGTACCATAAAATGCTACATAAATTGCTTTCACTAAGTAATAAAAAAGATCTATAAAACTCACCTCAGAGTAGCCCATGGTCACCAGCTGAGATACAGACTGACGATACAAACTATAATCTTTATCCACTCCGTTACTACCCGATGCAGCACTAAGACCACTTAGTCCAGAAGCAGAACTCACACCACTAGTTGTCGAAAGTGTTGATATAGTACTTGCAGCACTAGAACCAACATTCTCACCAACTCCACTTGTAGCAAAAGGTAACAATGAGTTTCGAATCTCTTGTAAAGCCTTCTGATGGTAGCCCGAGGCACGGGTGGACGACTTGCCTGATGTGGCAGGGTTCATAGTGGCGATGTACTGCTGGCCCATACTAGGCCCAGCGGGCGGGCAACAGTCAAGTGCCCGCGGGCCACTGTTGCACCTGCAGCATGCAAAACTACACTCTTTTCACACGTAGATCACTATGTCACACAGTACACAGCACAATTGGGTGTCACTTATTCTTGAAAACAAACACCCTTTTCATTCTTTCTTCTGCAGTTCTTCTACATTGGATACTGTTGATGATGCTCATGTTGTTGAACACACCTTAAAAGAATTAATTTCTTGTTTAGATTGCAAACACGTAATTAACTTCTCACAAAAACTTATACCTTGTAAGATTATGAGTGTAATAAACATATTCAAATCACATTTATATTTTTCAAAAATTACATCTAATAGTATAAAGATTTAAATTAATTTAAAATTGCCGCTATCTGCTTTATCTAGCCTATTTCAGTCACCTTTCTACACCGACATATTATTCATTAGAATTATTCATATCTGTTTTTCTTCATATTGAAATCTTACACATTCAGAACAAGTTTAAGGATCAATGCTATTACACACAACAGAACAAGTCTCAACTCACCTTATTAAAATCCACTGAATGTAGATTGTTAAGAACGTCATTGTTTTTGATGGACAAAAAATTGAACAAGAGAAATAATGCGAACTCTTACTGCTTCAGCACATGTATGACTGGCGATCTTTGGTCAAACTTCTTTAAAATTCAGCTTCCCACTTCAAATGTTGCACTGTATATGCATACAATAAGAGCGTCAATTAATTTCAAGCAATAAATTCAGCTCACCAACAAGAATATATATATCTTCAGACGACGGCAGGAATGACGGTACCGTTCAATGTACATCTGGAAAACATACATAATGGAATAAATGGTCATCTTGTTTGAAACATGAAGACACTGAACAAGACCTAAATACAATGTTGGAATACCCTTATTTATTGGGAGGCTAATGTCACGTAACGCATACTACAATACCGATGATGCACATAAAGTATATTCAAATGTCACATAAGTATATTTTCGTCTCAGAGACTTATCATCCTAAGTATCACGAAAGATGCTCACAGAAATGCCATGAACCAAAATTTGCAGAACACCTTTTACATACCCCTTTAAGTTCTAATAATACTTAGATGCAGATGTTCATACGTCATTTACACATGTAATAGAATCTTAACACTGTGAAGCGAAATACTTAATTATCATGACACATAAGATATCATAATAAAACAAAGAAAGATATAGTCGTAAGTTGGCAAGGCACTACGCCATCTTGAGTGCCACATTCCGGAGTGATGACATGACTGGAGTCAAACTTAATACTAAGAATGTGAAACAATTTAACTAACGAATATTACTGTTTTGAAATATACATAATAATTTTTAAAAATAAATATAATGTACATTGTTTGTTTAATAGAGCGTGTCATTTACACACATTCCAATGAAGTACTGATAAACGCTCCGAGAAACTGTGTGAGGATTGAGGAATGTCTTCCGCAGGTTCCTTGAGGGAGATGCTGTGTGTAGGGTGCTGGGGGAACATGGGAAAACGGAATTTGGGAGTATAGTTGTGTCAAGAGCAGGCCAGAGCGCGACAGGAGCGGTGGGAACGAGTGAAGCAAGTGAGCGAGAGCACTAAAGAATCAGAGAAAGGACGACTGGAGAGGTGCTCTGGACTTCGAAGTGATGTAGTTCAGTTTGGTTATGTGGCTCGAGTGATCGACGTTAAGGTGAAGCTGTTATCCCCTCCTGACAGAATCATCTGAGTTGAGTTCATTGGCAAAAAAACCTGTAATATATTAATAAGGGAGAAACATGCATCCTTAAAATAAAAATAAACAAAATTTCGTAATGCTGAACACTTATTTGTGCGTAGTGCTATAAAATCATATTTCGAAGCAAAGCATCTGCCTCCTTTACCAACTGCTATAATCATGTTTTAAGAATATTTTACCTAGGTTATTTCGAAAACTCGAAAGAGCACTTGGACCCAAACCCGGCACTGCACAGGTGTTTGTTGAAGCACTGCGCAGGAATTGTTGATGTGATTTAGTCGACTTGGTAATTATTTTCGGTATAGACAGGAAAAGGGGACTAAACTAATTTGCAATCCTAGTACTTTCGGAACAATTTACTTCCTTTCATTTCTACGCTAATGGGGAAAGTATTATCAGTTGTGCAGAGAAAGGCGAATCGATTTAACGTGGAGAGTAGAGCGCATAAAATAATTTCAAAAGAAAAACCTATGCCAGCACCAATGCACCCTTATGCCAAAGAACAACTGGAGAAATTAATGAAAGGTTATATAATTGTCATAATGAGGTTAATGGTACAAAATTAATGAAAACTTCTAATATTCAAATTTAATGTTTGTAGAAAATCCAGAAATAATCGAACAGCACCAACAGAAAGACCCAAATTTACAGAAATATTTGAGGCAGGTATATGTGACGTCTGAAGATCCTGTAGGGAATCCAGACACCATTCAGAAGGTATGACATAAACTTAATTCTTTTGTATGAACATATCAGATTAATTATGAATATTTTGTAATATTTTAACAGCACAAGGAGGATCAAACTGTGTTACCACAAAATCGTCAAACCCCAAACGAACCAGAATTTGGGTTTCATGAACCTGCAATGATTCCCAGAGGTCGTGTAACCTTGCGACAAGCACTTAAGCTTATTTCTGATCATCAAGTAGATCCAAGGAAATGGACTGCAGAATCAATAGCTGACAAATATAACCTGTCACCACAAATAACAGGTGATTTTTTTATAAAAAAAAGATCAAGTTGTTGATCAAGATTAAGTTGAGTCAACTCTCACATTAACTTTGTGGCTCTGTACATGATGACAATAAATATTCATTGACAAAATGTGTGGGAAGCTTTCATTTGAATTGTATATTTTTCTGCATGAATTTAAATTATTACAGTACCTAGCCAGGTGACTTATTTTATGTTTTGTTTTTCAGGACACATCCTCCAGTATTTTCAGACATTTGAAGTTTATATTCCAAATGAAAAAGATTCTAGCTCAAAAATAGCTGAACCATTTAAGAGTAAAGTACCAATAGGAAGTGGTAAATCATCTTAGTTGTAGAGAAAAATGTCGTGAAGAATAGGTTTTTGTTGAGCTTGTGTACATATTGTTGATAAGTTGTTTATAATTGTTATCAATAGTGAAATAACAGAAACATGTAGCTATTTTACTTCTGTAAATATTCATTTATGAATTATTGCTTACTATTTTGTATGCAAGCTGTAGTTGTGTATTTGTATGATTGTATAAATGTTTCTCAGTTTATCTGCAAGAAAAATTGATTCATTGGTTTCCAAACATATCCATAAATTCTTTCTCATAGCAAAATTATGACAATAAATCCCTTAAATATCATGATTCTCTAGTGGAAAGGATGAATTTAGAGTTTTGTCATATTTGCTTTGAAAGAATGAGGAATATTTCAATAAGATAGTGGCTCCCAAGAAAATCAAGAGTGTCCTGAATGAATTTTGAAGATAACCAATTGCATTTGTTGACCATTTGAGAACTCTTCCATTTTACTTCAAATGCATAGTTTTGAGCAAGTTCCTGTCAGTCCATTCCTGTTGTGTCAAACACCTTGCATCTTCTAATACGAAAGAAAAATTTGTGGAATATAATCAAATTACGTTGATTTTATGTATTGTCTAATTTCTGAGAAAAACTACTTACTTCCTCCTTGCATCTTACCAATAGTTTCTCAATTTATATATTCAAAGCTTACACTAGAAATGTTAGTAAGAAAGAACAACTTTTCTTCCTGGACAAAACAATCTTCAGATTACTTCTGCCTTTGCTGTGTTATGGGTATGCAAATTCAGTAACCTCGTTTCTACTGTTAATGCAAACTTGCCAAAAAGAGAAATTTAATCTCTGAATGGTTTTTAGGTAGTTAAAAGAAAACCATTCCATTCCAATAAGGTCTTGGAACGTTCACCAGCTTTCATGTTTGAAGTATATTTCTTGAAATTTAAATCATTTGCTCTAATGCAGTGGGATCATGAGTATTACTTCTGACATGGATTTTGCTTTTTCTAAGGGGGATTTTTAAAAAAATTTGAAATTATGATGGCTTGTATTGTCTATGTAATTGTTAAAAGCAAAGAAATAATGATGTAAAAAATAAAATAATGCAATGAAAAGTTGCTGTTGAACTAATGTTGCTTATGTGATGTCAAAACAAACAGGTAATGAAATACTGCCTGTTAGTTCATCTCCTGCTACATTCAGAGGAATATAAATGTTGAGTTTTTGTTAATTTACAAAATAATTCCAATACTTTTTCTGCCCTGTTTATTTTGGCATGTTGTGACATACTCTTTCATAATGTTATCTCACATTCAAAACAAACTTAAGTTAATTGCATTGTGAAAAACAAAGTAATCAACAAACCCATGTACAAATAACCAAATTAATTACTTCCAAGAATGTGTTGTAGTATGTTCCACATAGTGTGATTCAACAAATATATTTCATTTACAGTGAAATAATTATCAATTATTATTGAATGTAATAATCATATTCAGTAATAATACATGTACGCTGGGATAGCTATATTCTGGATATTGAAAATAACTGAATAAGACACCATTACAAAAAATTGAATTATGCTAAATGTAGACAAATGAAAGATTAAACTAGTGGTGCTTCCAAAGCACAAACTTTATCGTATTGTTTCTAAACGCTACGCAGAAATATATTACTACATAAACCAGCAAACATTTTTTCCGCTCCGAGACCCGATCTCAGATCCTCAAGAGTTTACTTGCCGGGACTCGTACCACAATGCGCTTAAGCGCCAAGTGGATCGAACGGGCAGAGGCATAAAAACGTAAATGCCGGATTCATGTTAAAAACACCTTCAACAATCAAAATATCAATATATTATTGAGAATTCCAGAAACTGTATTGAAAACCATTCTAATCATAAATACAATCAATTAACATAATATGTTAATTAATTGTATTTGTGATTCAAATGGTTGATATATAAACTGGAAATGCCTGAATGTGATTCACGATTTTCAGCAAATTTTCACATTTCTTCGGTTTGCCAAACGTAGGTCACGTCAAATCAATTGTTGTCTTTCTGTGCATCTGTATGAACCGATTTAAGTAAAATAATGAATACATCAATATGAAATTTAAATACAATATATTCACTTCCCAGGGGATGGACTTAACTGCTGAGCGGGAGAGGTGGCTCAGGGAAGTCCTTCTAGTGCCACTGACTGGGAAGTCCTAGGTTCGAGTGTTCATTATGGCAGTATTTTCGACATTAGCTTCATAGCGAAGTCCAGTTCTGTGGCAGTATGGAAAATAATTCTAGCGTCCAGCTGCTTTGATCGGTAGCTTTCGGTGTTTTCTCTCATCTCCTCCGGGCGAATGCCGGGTCAGTACCCTATCAAACGTACCGCGCGCGATCTTTTCTTCCTATTCCTTGTCCTACCCTATCCTTTACTTACACATGCACCACATATGTTGGGAGCTTAGAGTTTGTTCCGGGTGGAGGGATGGGAGGTACCTGGTTGGCGGAAATCTCACTAGCCGACGCACATACGTGTATTTGGTAAGAAAAGCTGGCCAAAAGTCGAAATAAAAAATTTTAACATACGAGAAAACTAACACCATTTCCTATAAGTTGAATATATATATATATATATATTACGTGATACGGCAGTCACCTGTTAGTCTCAGACTAGTATCTTCGTTGTAGCATCAGTCAAGTGAGTCGTATGGGCTGCAAGCATTTCCTACCAGAGGTCTGTACAAAGAGATACTTTATTCGCTTCGTGAGTGCTTTCAAAGTTGTGAAGTGTAATAATTCGTGATAAACTGATGAATATTGAAGTTCCATGTATGTACTGGGTTTAAAATTAAAAACTGACCCATTTAGGATTAATACTTACATAATTTAAGACGTTTTAAGTGAACGTATGATGTATTCAGATTTTGAGTTGATTTTTATCAAACATTAGTGTTTTTGTTAGTCAGGGCGTGTCAAGCAAAAATTTTTATTACAAATTGTTGTATACGTGTTTCTTAAATTACGGGTTTTCAAGTCTGAATCCAAACAAAAATCGGCAGCTGCATTTAATATGGAAGAAAGATGTGTAAAAAATAATTAAATGTGGCTTATCGGTGCTGTGAAATTACCCACATGAACTAAACAAAAGGCGGGTCGACCGAGAAAGGAATTCGGGGATTCAAGTGACCGCAGTAAACTACGCAAAACACAAAGATACGGAAATAAGTACATGAGTCCACATTGCCTTAAGCTGTTCAAATGAGTTTAAGAGCTGCTGGTAAAACAGATGTGATGAAATGATGTTATGTGATACTGTTATGAAAGAAATGTAGAAATCTCCGAAAAGAGCTTCAAAAGTGCGTAAGACAATAACAAGCTTTCAGGAACGCGAAAAAAATTGCATAATTTCTTGACAACGCAAAATATATGTGTTAATAGAAGCCGGTCTTTCTGTCCCGAAGGTAATACAATATTATTCGAAATTTAAACAGAGACATCTATCCTCGTTATTCATTAATACAGAAATTTGAAATTCATTAATACAGAAAGTAAGGAGAACAAAGAAGCGGTTCTCAAAAGTCGCATTAGAATTTCTAATGACGCAGGAAACTAAATTTTTAAGATGCTACACGTACAAGGTAGAAATCAGAAAAAGAAAAAACAAGATGGAGAAAAAGAAGAAGAGAATGGAGAAGTAGAAGATGGAGAAGAAGTAAAAGAAGATGATAATGATGATGATGATGATGAAGATGAATATTGGCGACTGGGAATATTGGGAATTAGAGAATTATATTTTTAAGTAGACTAGTGGAAACACATTTAACGAGAGCTATTTAGTGGTGTTTCTACTTTCACCATGAACTAACCCACATTTAATAATTTGTGCTGTAAGCGTTTTTTATGTAGTACCTCTCATCAAAATATGTAAACTTGCATAAATATATAGATATTAACTAATATTAAATAAATTCTGACAAAGAAATAATTTTGGACAGCTTTTTATACATAATACCCGTATGTGTGACGGTAGGACGGCGTCGGATTTAGCCATCCGGGGGGGGGGGGAGATCACCGCTACCTTCCAAGCAAAAACATGTACTACTTACGGGAATAATGAACTTAGCCGTTAGCACGCCTGGTATAACTATCAATCTATCGCGTTCTATCTATCAATATATCAGTTCGTCTGTGGACAATTATAGCGCCTAAACCGTTCAGCCGATTTTTTCCAAAATTGATATTCCCTGATAGAGCTGAACGAACTACAAGCTTTGAATTTTTCAACCAGATATTTTGATTGTTTAAGTTTTTTTACATGAATCGGGTATTTAACTTCTGCCCGAGTTCGATCCATTCGGCGCTCATGTGGCGTAGCAGTCTGAGTGTCAGTACGATGACTGAGATTCTGAGATCGGGCCTGGGAGCGTAAAAAAACAATTGCTGGCTGAAAACCCTTTGGCTGATTTATGTAGTCGTAAAATTTTGTGTAGCATTTAGAAACAATGCCAGAATGTATGTGCTTTCGTAGCACCACTAGTTTTTTCTGAATTTAGGAACAGAATTTATCCACTTTTTCGTTACCAGAGCCCGGTAAAAACAGTTGTTCTGCCGAAAATTCGCCGTTTTCTTACGCACGATTACATAATTTCCTTTTCTTACGAAGAACTTCGTAAGGCAAGAAAGTAATAATAATTTCTGAACCGTTAGGGGTATCTAAGTTGGTTCCTCGGGTAGTGTTTACAAAGTATTTAAATTTCATGTTGACTGATAAGTTTACTTCCAACGGATCATGCAGATGCACAGAAAGACAATAATTGATTTGACGTGACATTTATTTTAGAAATTTAATACCAGTTGAAAAAATGTTTAAAAGTTGCAAATTGGGAAAGCACATACAGACACGTTCGGTATTGTAACCTCACTACCGGTGTGGAGTCGGGTTTGCATGTTCAATAAAAACACAAATAAATTTTACAATACATTTAATGAGAACTTAAAGTGATGATGATGATGATGATGAGCATGCGAATGATTCTCATAGAGTTTTCCATTCGCCGCACTAGTGCGTACTCAGGGCAGCTTTCGTGTTCCATTCGACCGCTAGGGCGCACCAGTGCAAAGCGCATGTTCCATTCGCACAATTGCACGGAACCAGGGCGCACTAAACTGTACTGACGATTGCGTCAGTGCAATCCAGTGCCCCGGACCATTGTGAGGTTAGGTACGGAAGGTATCCATACTGATTTGTATTCGTGGTGAATTAGTGAAGGCAATTGAGGATCTACTGTCGCGTTGGAATACTTCGAATGATGAAGTATATTAATGCTTTGCAAGAAATGTCTTAAAATAATTTTTGTGACTCGCGAAGTTCGGAAAATCAGTTCATGTTTTCCTAAAATTTAACCTTGAATACCTTCATGTGCTATTTAGAAACCAAAGTGTAGGTATGTCTCAATTTCGAAACACTAATAAAGTGAAAATGAAAATACTGACCCTTACAAAATCATTCAAATATATGTGCCAAGAAATGTTTCTCGCACGCCCATATATATATTGTGACGTCACGGGGTTAGACAACCCCATAACGCCACCATCAGTTATGTAAAGTAGCTCACTAACACAGAGGACTAGGGTACGCGGCGGAGCGATGGCCGGTAAACGCGCCATCTGCCCACAGCTTTTCAAACTGCGACGCCCGAACTAGTGAGTAATGTTTTTCCGTGAGGTTACGAAAGGAGGAGAATATGCACCCCTCCAACATTTCCCCAGGCGCGAGTAACATAAGTATCGCGGCGCGCCTCGGAGGAACTCTTTTTTACGACAACTGCGGCGGCGATCGGAGGAACTCTCTTTTACGACGACTGTGACGGCGACCACAGGAAGCTCTTTTGCTACAACAGTAACGGCGAGTACAAATAGATAGTATAGGAGTTTATTTTAACTTGATAGTTAAAAGCTAGCTCGGAAAGCGTATCTTAGAAAAGTGAAGTAATTAGGAAATAGAGTGCAAAATCATTCGTTGCAGTCACAATAATTCGGAGAGCAAGCAAAATAACTGTTTGACGTCGAAATAACTTCAAAAGTTGTAAAATTCGCGCAGAAGGACATTAATTAAATCCAGCATCTCACATTGCACGCTGAGACCATACATGCCTAAAGTGTGGTAGGTCGGCCGAGCATTTGAGCATAACTCTTGCAACATTAATAATTTCGAGGCTGGAAGCGCGAACGAACGTGTACGAGGCAGTGGAAGACGGACGACCCCAGGAAGAAAGAAGCGTAGGCGAGAAGGACTTGGTCTAGAGCGAGGTTCGGAACGAGAGAAAGATGTGGAAATTGGAGGCTTGGCGGCGTTCGAGCGGAAGGAACTGCTTTCGTCGCAGCACAGCACGCGAGACGACGCGGCAACGCGGGACAAGCGGCAGAAAATCCCCAAGGTTACCTACAGGCGAGCGACGCGGAATTGAGGTAAAGGAACTGGCAACGTTTATGGAGCGTTCAGCTGGGAAAGAGGATAGTGGTAAATACACGACCGTCAGTGTTAAAAGTGGGTAAAACGTCTAAAATAGGAGGGAGAAGTGTTTTGAACTGTGTGAGGGGCAGTTTCCAGGCCATTTACCGCACGTGTCAGTAGATTCATTTAAAGAGGCTTACCTTGTACAATTTTACATAAATGATTCAGAATTTTTATATGTTGTACAGTTAATATTATCCAGAAAGATCAATTTGTTGTATTGTGTTTAAAGTAATTGCTTTTTGTGACATGTAAAGGGGTATGAATTAAGTAACGTGAATGCCACGTATAGTTTTTTTTGTGTTCAGTATTATAGTGAGTGCGAAGTCCAAGGCTAGCACCTGTGAAAGGGTTTCTTTGAAACGAGTATCAAATTCATTTGAAACAAAAAAAGCGTGCACGGAAAACTAGAGGCCAAAAGAGTAAATAATTTAGTAGTGAAAATGCTCAGAAAGGAGTAATCAAATCCTAAATTGTAGTTGATGAAAGTGTGTTCAGGCAGTCGAGGTGACGCCTATATGTTTTTTGGTGTTTTTTGTCTTGTTTCATTTTTTCAGTGACCAGCTACTTAAAGTGCAATAACCTGTTGTGAAATTGCGTCACTGTAAATTTTCTCATTGAATATATGTTCATATTATTCATATTTTATTTGATTCATTGTGTTAAGGGTTCAGACCTTTCTCATACCCGAAAGATCCTGCTTCCTGAGAATTTTAAGCTCGCTTCACGAGCATTCATGCTATCACGACCCACCACGTGTGGTAAAGTGGGTAAAGTAGGTAGGTGGGTGTGTTACAATATATATATATATATATAACCCGTACGTATATAAATAACCCGTACGTGTATATATATATATATATATATATATATATATATATATATATATATATATATATAGTGAGCTTTTGCCCTGTCCAACGTGGGCTGGCTGCTTGCCCGGCTGCCAGTGGTAGTGAGAACTCACCTGCGTAGCCACTTATAGAATCTGGAAGAGGATTCGGGAGACATGCAAGACTGGATTCTGGTTTCTATCACAATGCCGAATCAGATTGCATACGAATTATGGCTTTAATTGTACTAGTATCCACCCAAAACAAACACTTATGCCCCATACATCATTATCAGTACTAAATTACACTTGACGCCTACTGCGCTCTGACTATTTACTCCCCCCTCTCTTGACCGTCTTTCTCTCCACCCTTTTTAAATGTTCGTGGGCGGTTGCCCCATTTGGCGATCTCACCCGAATGCTCCGTGACCGGCGCTGGTAGGTGGTGGTCTCCGGTGGCAGCGAGGCTCAGTCAGCTCCAGTCGACGCCTGGTCTCCCTCGCAACTCGCTGAAGTGGCGGCGAGGCGAGAGCGATGCCTCAGGGAAGGCGCCTTCCGTTGCTTCGGGTGGTGCCCGCACATGTGGGGCGGACGCGCTTGCGTGCGTCCACGCGGTAACGTCCACGCTTGTACCAGTCTTCGGCGGCTAACGTCTCAGCGTGGGACACTGATCGCGGCACTCGACAGCCATACGGCGACGCGACACTCAGAGGAGCCGAACCAGAAGCGAGAAAGTTCCGACTCGCTCAGAAAGAGCAGAAGCTCGCTCACCGAAGAATTTTCAAATAAGAAGACTGGGGAAGCTCCTATCTCCCTATTTATGGCACGCGCCATTGCCTCTCCCGTCACGATGATGCGGTGGCTCTCCGCCAATCACGCATCGGGTTGTGCGTCACGTGACTTGTCTCATCTTGGCGTACGAACCGTCAAGTAGCGCCATCTGCCTAATCTGTTAACCGCCCTGTGACGTAGGCCTTCGCGCCCTTTCACAAGACGAGATGCGCCCTTCCCATGACGTCAGGGGTTTTTCCTTGGCGTGGGTTTGACAAGCCGTTGGGCATTTCCGTCCCTTTGTTCGACTTCCTGTGGCTGAAAGGGATTATGGCCGAAATACCTCGTGGTGGTCTGTGCCGCTACAATATATATATATATATATATATATATATATATATATATATATATATATATATATATATATATCAGCGGAAATGCTCAAATGCTCATGATATTTTTATGGTTTCAATAACCAAAAAAATCTGCAGAAGCCTTTCGGTTCAAAATCTTGTGTACTATATCGATCGTCACGAAAAATGAAATTTCGACACATACGAATTTGAAGTATTCGTAGTTTTTAAATATAAAAAAAACACACGTTAATAATTTATGAATTAAAGAGTAAGAATTACCAAAAGACTCCATAAAAATTACAACAATGATCAGAATTCAAAATTATTATTTTTCGAGTTCCATTAGTATGACAGGCCAAGAACAATCTCACTGCGTAGCGCACACGCACTGACTCAGTTCCGGAATCCGTTTCATTCGTGGTCCGTCTCAAACTCAAAGGGTACGATGGAAGGGATACAAGTATTGGCTGCGATTGGCTGAATTTTCGAAACATCGTTAATCATTTGTAAATTTTCGCTCCTTCTCGAATGTTCGCAGATAGTTCCCGAGTGACATCAGATAACACATGACGAAAAAAGCGCTGGTGCAGCAATCTAGAGTACGTCACTGCAACTACTTGGACCTCTCGTAGCGCGACAAAACCTCCCATTTACGTGACGCCCCACTGGCCGTGGGCCTACTCGTGTTTACGTCAGAATCGTCGCCTGGCTTTGTATTCCAGGGGGCGCTGGTCTATCGTTTTGACGAAAGACATGCCCGAAACTCATGCGCAAAATTGAACGAAAAGACGCATCGTGTGGACGCGATTATATCTTCAATATTATAGTAGTAGGAAGACTCCCGAAAACATTGCGCTTTTTCGATTTTTAAAAAATTGTGATTTCTACTTACAAGAGAATACCGCCATTCTCTTAAGCGTTCTTTACGCTATCCGAAGACGAAGTTTCATCAAACTAGTGGTGCCACGGAATGGCACAGACTTTCCCGTAAAAGTTTGTTTTCTAATTTCTTTGGTCTGGTCCAAAGAGTATATCTCGGAGATGGCACTCAATGTTGAACAGAGAAGCCTTATTGGCCCAACTTCCGGTGCCGCCATGTGCAATCGTATTGATTTCTATTGGGCAAATGAACAGCCACTAGCGTAGAAAAAAACGGAAAATTTGAAAAAACCAGGTACGCGGGAAGTTTAAAATTTTCTCCATATTCACTCCATATAATTTTTAAAATCACTCCCTATATTTTCAACCTTAACTTATCAAAAAATAAAAAAATAATTGTAAGGATTTTATGGAAGAAAAATCAAATTACAGCAGTAAAATCTAGTATTTATTGAATATATTGACAATATTACAATTTTATAATTTCAATAGCATTAACAATTTTGTTATACATAAGGCAATAAACACAGTACACGAGTTCAAATGTAACTTAACTTGTTTTTTCTTAATAAAATTTTCAATAATTACTTTTTATAGACAGTCACAAATCCATTTATTAAAAAAAAATGATTTTTACATTACAATAGTATCTTGAAACAAGAAACAGCGTTTTATTAAGAAAAAACTTATTAACAGACAGCCTATGTTTCATCTTTGTAACTTTACATGCTTAGAGACATGCCAAATTAATGTGAATACTAAGGAATACTACTTTATTACAGAGCACTATATATGAACAGTGCTTAAAAGAAACAAATGTAAACATTTTCGCACCTTTGCTCAGGTAAAACAAATCGTTACGATACAATTGGTTAAAGTGTCATTTTATTTTGTGAGTAGGAAAGATGGTGACAAGACCCCAATCCTATAAGCAAAATAAGATCGCTTTCACTGTGAGTCTTTAATCAGTATTACTGCCTTTCATTTCAATTAAAAAATATAAATTACCTTATTATGTTGTTGCACTAGAGCTAAAAAATTGAAATTTTAGCATGTTGTCCAAACCTTAAACGTAACTGCACTTACTAGTGGCTTTAGAAATAATAAAAAGAACAGACATTCTATTTTTGTTATCTACATTTCCATTAAATAAAAAAAAAAAAAAAAAAAAAAAAGAGAAAAGGTCTCCCATGTCTCTCATGATTTTCTCCCCCATACGTCACATACAGTTTTTGACTGTTTTTGAATAAATAAAAAAATGTCACATGCATTATAACATCACATTTTTTAGCCAATGAGTGAAATTTCACATTGTCCAGCTTTGATCCAAAATGTTCATTATAACAATACTGCATTTAAAACTACAGCTCAAGTGTTTATGACATACAGATGTTGAAACTAAGGGTGCACTTAAAATTTAACATTTATGAGAACGTAACTAAAAATATGACTTGGAAAACTATGTTTTTTAACAATACCCCATCAGAGTTCCAAGAATTGTTTCTTTGGTTGTAATCTATTAAATGAGATCTTTTTGGACCTTCTATTACATTTTTTGTGGTTTAGTTCTTCTTGGTACCCCCACGAGAACAGGTGACCAGAAATGTGCAGGATCTCATGTTCTATGTCAAATTAAATTGATTATTTGATATTCTCTGCAATTTTACTGCAAGGATATTAGTTATTTATGATATGAGTGGAAAAAGTAACAATTTATTTTGCAAGTAGGAAATGTTGCCATATGAGACTGATAGACCAAGCAATACAATCCAATGAGCAAAATAAAATCATTTTCACGAGGAGTCATTCTTTAATTTTTAGACAGCCCTATTGACTTACACGTTATTTTTATTCAAGTATACATATTACTTAATGATACATTAAATTCAATAATGGCTGATGAGGTCGAATGAAAGTATTTTGTTTTCTTTGATGCATTCTTTTCACACACTTTTTTCACAATTTATCTGAACACTTGAGCATCATCTCACTTTTAGCACTAGTGAGCACTAGTTTTAGCATTAGTGCTAAAAATTGAACTTTTAGAATGTTATGCATGCCTTGAAAGAACTGCTTTTACCAGTTGCAGTCAAAAAAAAAAATTTTTTTTCATCAATAAATATTTGATAAAATTAGTTTATTTATGCATGCCTATCTCACACACACACACAGTTCAGGGCCTGGCTGTTCAAAGATGGGATCCAGTGTGAAACTACATTCACTTTTAAATCAATGATTTACAAAGAGTGGAATGTAACAGGTCCAACAATGCTTATGATCTAAAATTTAATTCTGGAAATTGATTGTCAAAGTGCAATAATTTGATTGCACCAGGAACTGATCCTGAGACAGATATTCAAACAACTGAGCTGTGGAATTAAACACTGCATTTGTTACTCATGACAATTCACAATCTAATACATTCAGCATTCACATTCAGAATATAATTGGCATGAGGATGAACAAAATATAATGATACACACATTATAGAATACAAATTGAATCAAGACAGTTTGTCATGAGAAACAATTATCGCCAGAACAGTATAACATTACATATGCTACTTATATCAATACCTATAATACAAATTATTTAATACTAATACTAGAAATATATCAAAGACCAGATATTAAGCACTAAAGAAATCCTAAAAATTCATAAAAATAGTCTCTGAAACAGACACAAAGTTTTTGTATTCCTAATTTCTCAATAGTGTCTAAACATAGCAAAATAGGTATTTCAAATTTGTGAAAATGACTATCTTTTACAGAATGAATTTCATCTTCAAATTTAATTTAATTTAATTAGAATTTCCAAATCAGATGTGGGAAATATAGTTTATGTAATGGATCTGTATCCAATGACAGAATACACACTGATCTTAAAACTCTCAATACTTGTACCATTACAAACTTAACGTAGAGGTATGTTCACAGACTTTGAGCAGAATGAAGAAAGTCATTCACTGCATGTAACAAATGATCTTTAAAATGATCTCCCTGAGTTCTCAAAGAGAACAAATTTAAAAAGAAAATCTTCTTTCCATGTTAATCGACATTATTGGGGTATAATTTTAACATTAAAAATATTAGATCAACATTGTTTTCACTCATATGAATCTGTACCATGGTTTTTAACTGCAAAATGTACAGTATATATAAAATATAAAAGTGTTTCCTTTATTTTTAATGCCAGTGAACACCACTAGCATGAAAAATTAAGAAAACTTAAAAAAATTAATTTTGGGTGGCGACAGGTGGCATCTGGCAAGAGAATGAGGCAACACTTCAAAGTAACCCCATCAAGGAAAACAGAAAACTTCCCTTTGAGAAAGTTTGTGCCATTCTGTAGCACCACTATTTCATTGTTGCATGATATTGTTACATTATCATATCATTTCATTATTGCGGTTTCGGCACTCAGTTCGAATTAGCAACTGTGTGGATACATCCAGCATCACTCCTACAAGTGCCTCCCCATGAGCAACACACTCCAACAACCAAAGAAAATCAAGATAAGTTGACAACAAGCAACGAACATCTTGCTTCAGTGGCTTGGAATGCATTTGTTGCTGTGCAACAAAAGACATTTCAAACTCACTGACAGCAGAAAGGATCACCTTTGTCAAACCTTCGGAAGGGTATATCAAAGGCGGGTTTTGAGGATCAAACTCCTGACTTTGAATATACGTATGAAACTCTCTCAATCTATCTGTGCAAACACAGTTCTTGCACTTATGGCAACTCTGACCCTTCAAAGCTCCCAACATTTGCCTGCCGATATACCCAGCAACATACCACGTTGCAATGTACTCTGGACGAGCTAATCGTGCTTCTGTGGGATCATCTGCTGCTGGGTCATCATCGGGAATGTGAAGGACATTTCTGAGCATGTCATCTTCTTCCTCTTCTGCCTCTGACTCCAAAACCATCTGATTTTTTGGAGGTGGTGAGCAAATAATCCTTCCCACAAAATCCCTCAATCACATAAAATTTTATCGTCATCTTCTTGACAATTCCCTCTCACCATGCAACTTTCCCCTCCCATTCAATATTTGTCGCAGACATAAACTTGTTGCGCAAACATTTGAACAGATGGGGGACATCACGTAACACAAAGATCTTGTGTCCCCCCACACAGAAGAACGGAAGAAAGCTAGACACCTTCTCTCTCACCTAAGAGAATGAGGGCGTTTCAGCTGCACCACACGCTTCGCCTTCGACATGAAGGGGGGGTATCTCTTGGGGAATGTGTTTGTACACATTCTTTTCTCCCGTTTGACTGACATGAATGAGGCTGTTGAGCACACTGGTGTTAGAGGGTGCCATATCACACACAGTCGCTTTCACTGTAAAACCAATGTCCTGCAATGCTTCGATAACTTCCACTATAAGTTTGGCTAGAACATTGGCTGGCGTATTGTGCTTGGAGATAAAAAGAACCACTGGCTGCTTGTAGGGACGCTGCAAGCCTTGAATCATGATGACAAGAGCTTGATCCGCTACATTGTTCGAGCGCCCTTGGGTACCATGATCAACAAATCCATCGATCAGACCTTTTTTATCATTGTAGATAAGTATTTTTTTTAGGGACATCTTGTCAAACATCAATATGCAAAATTTGTCCTGATCAGACATCTTGTTACCAAGGCAGCACATCATTTCAAGGACATGTTCATCTATTCCAGGTTCCATGGGCACATTTTCAAGAACTCTCAACAATATCCTAACTGAAGGTAAGCACAGAAATCTACAGAGCAGCCTATAAGCACGAGGACTCTGTTTGAAAACAGACAGAGTGAGTACCTTTTCATGTTGTTCCCAACGCCTTGCATTACCTACCCTCTGGGCATTCCGCAGATGTCCGCAGACAAAAGAACGCAAAGCAGGGGAAACAACTCCTTCCAAAATGGAATCTAAATTCCGGGTTCGAACAAGAGCTTCCAAATGGTCTTTTGACTGCTGTAACTTCCTTATTTTCTTTAAAAGTTGGCTCTGTCATCCAAAAGGGAAGCCATTGGAGGAGTGATTATCACTTTCGGGTGGCCAAGTTTGGCAAGCACACTCCTTCTTGTGGTCCTCACAGAAGCACCTGCAAAAGAGTTGCCAAATTAGAAACTTATTTAGAGTAACTTAAGATAAAAAAAATTAATCATGCACAGAATTGTGTTTTTACAAGTCACACGAGCAGTCTTATTTTCTGAGATCCTCATGTGCCTCTTTTTACTTCAACTCTCGTATCCTGGGGAGACAGCCCTCTTCTTAACCCACACAAGAATGCAGTAAAAATGGACAGTCGTTCTTTGTCAACACATGTGTGCCCAAAGGGACTGCCAGATCTGCAAAACATGCAAAATATTACTTATTTCATACAGCGTACAACAAAAGTCATAAAGGTTTCAATTCATATTGTGACATACCGATATGTCACATGAAAATAAACTAACATTTATTTGAAGACTATATGGTGGAATATGCATTAAGAAGTTTAGACGATCGAAAGGTCAGCTACACCAAAATATAACGAACGCATGGATTGGCTGGGTGAGAGAAGGACGGTCAAATGTTATGAAAAAAAGAAGGGAGTTTAATACGAAGCTTCGAGGGGTGAATCATGCAGGAAGATTTCATTCTGACCGGCATCGCGTGTCTGAACTGATCGTAGGTTGTGAGAGGGAGCGAGTGTAATGCAGATAGTCAGAGTCGGGTTTTTCAGATCGTGAAAGTTTAAGGACAGTAAATGATATTGCAGATATTGCATGTGGAAGTAATATTGACGCATAAATTGGGACTTTGTCGGGAGTGGTAATCGAATTATAGATTTCAGGACTATGTCATAGGACGTAATCGGGACTGAAAATTTTGATAGTTTGAGACCAGTTTGGATAGGAGCAGAAGAGGATTTCTTGGGACTTTGGACTACGGCAAGCTCGCAAGATATTTCGACTGAGAAGTCTACGAGGGACATCAACGAAGAATAGATAAGTTAACCGCGGTATAAAACTCTAAAATTCAAAGATATCTTGATAAAAGGCCTAACATCAAAATAATTTATTAAATTCACTAAATTGTTTACTAAAAGGTAACAATAAACTTTATTAAATTTTGTTCTTTAAAAAAAGAAAGTGATCTTTCATTTAGTCCATCCAAACAGTAATGAACTAGGAATTAGAATCATTCTATTTCAGATTCCCAGCAGCGCTGTATAGTCTGCGGATCCTATAATCCATTATAAAGGTAATAAGGATTATAATATATCGTGACCCATTGACCCAGCAAGCTGGACGCTAAGATCTTTGCAAGATATTAATGTGGAGAAAATTTGTATATCTCAATATATTAATAGCATGTAGTCTATTACTGATAAAAGTACTCATCATCACAGTATATTACAAGAGCTTGTTGAGAAGAAATGAATGACATGGTTACTAATAATTTGGTGTAATATTGTCAACAGCTTTAATTAACAGTATTATTAGCAGTTATAAGAGAACACTTCTCCCTAATAGTTATTTGTGTATCTAGAACGCTAAGTACATGTTTTTGCCCTGAGGGAGACTTCGAAACCCAAGGGCCTCTGGCTTGAGGGGTTGA
>BLKR01003440.1:0-5000 GCA_011170035.1 Teleogryllus occipitalis | reverse complement strand
GTTTTTCGGAAATCCAAATAGCCGCGTTGTAACGGCTATTTTGGTTTCGAATTGGTGCAATTGGGCACTCAGCATCTTCTCGTAGATTCGACATTACAAAAACGCAGATATCTTTTTAGACTCGAAATCACATGTCGCTAGCAACAGCAGCACATAGATACACTCTCTGAATTTATTGCACACAGCAAACGCTCGCCAGAGCAGATGCAAGCTCATCAAACGCCTCAGAGACAAACGCCTTTGAATCAACCACCTCAGTCGCGCCAAACTCTCAAAATGAGTAGTTCACAGATTCACCGTCTGAGCACGTTGGTGAACGGGTCTTATAGGCCCGTTTTCACTGTGGAATATGTCACGACATTTTGCGTGTTTCTAGGTAGTGCCGCTAGCTGTCGCATGATCGCGACATTTTATCAAGCTCTGCTTGATTCTGGTGTGGCTTTTGCGATAGCAGAGACACCTCGCGGTAGAATTTGTAAGCATATCAGACTGCAAGCAGTCACGGTAGGACAGTCCCTTGCCACTAGATAGGCCTGGGCCTGTTCTTATTTGAATTGTATTTGAATTTGAATTCCGCCATGTCAGACCCCGTCTGGGCCAATAGCGTCGAAGGGCGCAAAGGCGCGGCGCGCGAAATCTACAGGCCGGACCCTGCAATTATGAACATGCTTTGTGTGTAAACGAAACGGTTTCATCTGAACGTTTTTGGCAAAAACTTTTTGCGAGAGCGTTTGTGTGTTATAGCCGTTTTAGCGTTTGTGTTTCTCGAAATGCCCTAATTTAGGCGTTGTTGGGTACCCAATTGCCGATACAACCAAAATAGAAGGAGTGAACAGCAATTCTTTAAGTTTCCAAGAGATCCTGAAAGGTAAGCGATATGAAATGCTTAGCATGGTTCTGTAACAATTTTTTCATGTACTATTTAGTGACATAGTTAATTTACTATGTCACTAAATAGTACATAGTAAATTAACTATGTCACTAAATAATACATGAAATTAATTTAAATAATGTAATTATATGTGAGGATATTGTAAACACAATTATTATGAACATCCAATGTATTGAAGTCATGAAAGCACTGGTTGCTTTAATAATCATGTAATTTATAAGTTATAATAGCTATATTAACATTAAGGTGATTTTGATATAACTATAATAGCTCAATAATACATTACTAATTTTATTACAGGTGTATGAAATGGTTATAGGCAATTGGGGACCCGACTTTGGCATCTAGACCTTGGGAAATTCTCATAAGGTTGAGATATGTATGTATGGAGCACTTCACGCCGGAAATGTTCACTGCAGCAGGCAGACTAGCACATAATGCGGAGCCCATAATTTTTGCTGATGTGCGTCCTGAGTTGCCGGAGGGAGCACTCAGGTCGTTTTTAGAAGGATTACCACAAGAAAGGCGTAGGTTTTTTTAAGCAACTAGAAGGTGTAGTAAGAAAACTTTCTTTTTTAATTTAATTAAACATCCTTATTTCTTTTGCAGGCTCTGCTCTACCTGCTCTGCATGTAGTGGACAACATTTCTCCCGAGTTCCCCGAATGTTCTGGTGAGTGCAAATACCTTTTTAATTGAAGATAAATGTTTGCCCTGTGTTTTGTGTGTCAATAATACCATGTCTCTTTGTATTGCAGATCCTTCTACACCTGGCGGAGAAGTTCATGAAGAACATGAGGAAGGGGACATTTCTTATGTCCTCCCCACATGTTCTAGTGAGTGAAAATTCCTTTTTAATTGAAGATAAATGTTTGCCCTGTGTTTTGTGTGTCAATAATACCATGTCTATTGCATTGCTAATACCATGTGTATTCCAGATGATACAGCAGAGGCCAATGCTCTGACGGAGGAGGACATGGCAAGACCTGAAAACATCGGGACCTACTATGTTGCTGGCTACATTGGCAAGTGCATGGTAGGGGTTTTGAAGGACCAACATTGCTCAATATGCCTAACTGCGATTAAGAGTGATGAGCCATCCCTGGGGCAGATGTATACTCAAAGTCTGGAATATGATCCTCATAGTCCAGCTTTGATATATGCAAATAAGCAGTTGTGGAGTGCGGTCCAAATGGCCCGAAATCTTTTTGTGTCAAATTTTGTTGAATCTCGAAGTTTGCACTCAAGAAGCATAAAGGGTGATGTTGTTAGTTTCCTAACAGCAAATTTGGACTATAGCTGGCTTAATTGTCCAGATCACAGTTGCAAAATGGTATCCGTCATGGTAGACACCATATCTAGATTGGTAATCAGGGCGTATTGCTGTGATGTAAATATGCAGTTATTGGAAGGGCATGCATTTTTGTAGATATTTTTTACCTTTTTTTCAATTTATTATTTATTTTATTAATTGTTTAGTATTATTGAGGTTCAGTGTTTGTATATATTTTGCATTTGCTTCATTTTTAACTGTTGTTGATATTTAATTTTTGTTTGTGTATATTAGTATAGTTTGTATATATTAGTAGTTTGTAATATAATTTTATTATATTAGTATTCTGGCCTTTGGATTTTGATCCACGATCCATTGAGCAATTAGCCATGCTTTTGGACAAATATGTGGCCTGTGATATCGGAATATTAGTGAAACCTACTAAGTCCAAAAACTCTGCTTTGAGATAAATGAAGTTGAAGTAGAATCACGTAATTTTTTTTTTTACTTAGTTCATCACTTGTACTAGGTAGGAGGTAAAACATGTTTATTGTAATGCAGTTTAATGTGTAATATTGCGTTTTTGAAGAAAGCAAGTAAAAAAAGATAGATTTTGTGGACTATTTATGCAGTTTCTTGTTTATTTATAAAACTTATCAATAATATTAATTTGTATTGTACCTTAGTTGCAATTTTGATAATAGGCTGACATTTGACGTGTTGATAGCTGGAATGTCATCCATATATTTAAAAAAATAAGGTATTCTGCCATGGCTGCGTTTAGAGCTTCTACTGAATTGGTTGTAGTATTTTTTCCTTTAAATGAAAGAATCCCTTGATATGTTATCAGATATTCTTTGTGTTGATTCACCAACATTTACGGTGTAAATTAATTAATTAAATCATTCTTTAATAGTACGCTTATAAGTAGTCAATTGTTTTCTTCCAAAGGCTGACATTGCTTGATGTTTTGATTTGATTGTTGAGATTTGTTTACAATTCGTCAAGGTTTTGTTCCAGTGTAATAATTGCATTGTGGCGTTGACAGTTTGCATGTGTTTGCTTTTGTGATGTATTTTGTAGAGAACATTCGAACAGTGGGTTTTGCTCACTTGTTCTGAAGTAGTTCACAGGTTATGCCGAATTCCGAATCGTTGCTCATGTGCCCCAAAAGACACACACGTACATTAACTGGATGCAGAGAATGAGAAAGTCAACGTAGAAAATGTCAGTTTTGTTCTGCTTTGTACTTCCCATGAGAGAAATTCTGCAAACTCTGTGTTGCTTAATAAGTTTAAGTAGTTGCTAAATAAGTTTACCTTCGAGCAATATGCCAGAAGTAATCAACTTTGTTTATAGATGATGACACATCAAAAAACTTTAAAAATAATATCTGTGAGTATAATAGTGCTCTTTCTTTTGTGTCATTTGGTGTATTATTGGAATATGTGGGCAACCACATTGCCACTTGGTCACGGACCATACGTGTGTTCAAAATTTTGGGAACTACACATCACAGAATATCTTTAGGTTATAATAAAGATCCAGACAATGCAACATATTGTGGAACATTAGCCTTAGAACAGTGTTTTACATTTATCTCATCTCACCGTCAAATTTTGACGGGTTCTCACTAGTTTTAATAATGATGCAATATTACAGAAGTAATGGTCACTAGTTATATTTGGACAATTGTCTAAATTCATGGTTTCAATATTTAGTCAATGGCAAAGTAAAATAATCTTTGTCTGATTACTTGCTCACATTTATTTTGTAAAAAATTGTATTATTGTTTATATTGTGTATGACTATTTATATAATTTAGAAATAAATATTGTGTTTATAAAATAACTTTTTATTTTGCACTCCCTGGACAATAATTCCATTCAGTGACTTAGGATTCCAAATCCTAATATTTTAGTCTTCCTAATTGCCAAGCGTATTTTACATAAAAATAATGTATTCATTTGACGCCATTTTGAAAACAACTTCATTTTAAATGTCCCGGTCGTCAATACGCGCCACCTCCATTGGTAGAACGCCCTTCGACGCTATTGGCTCAAACGGGGTCTGAGATGGCTGCTTCCCCCTCCATGAAAATTAGAAATTTGAATAAGAGCCTTGGGATTAACATTGAGTGCCGTCTCTATTAGTATACTCTCTGCCTATCAGTAGCAAAGGTGTCAGAGTGGTGGGAACGTGGAGGACATGAAAGGAGCTGGAAGAACAGCTGCGATGAGAGTATGATTGGGGAATGTGCAAATGATGGGGTCGCGAGGCTTTGCGAGAGGGCTGGTGCGTGGGCTGGCGAGGGGGCGACGCGGAGGGGCCACGCTCGGCGGCGCGGGGGGGGGGGAAGGCCAGCGTGGGGCGTGGCTCCTTTTTCAGTTTGATTAGAGATTACGGGTGCGTCATCTGATAAGATCATTAATCCCGTAAATGTAGAGGATGTGTTTCTTTCGGGAGGTGGCGGTGATCTTCCCCCATTGGATGGCACGATCCGAAGCCGTCCTACCGTCGGTTAACGGGGCTTCTCCCAACCAGGTATCTCCCAGCGGGGCACCGCCCCAGTCCTGAGCTCCCGACCGGTCTCTCGGCATGTCCTGAGCTCCCGACCGGTCTCTCGGCATGTGTGTTAATGTAGTGAATGTAAGTGTGTAAATAAGGGATAAGGATAGGACAAGGAAGGACCGAGCGCGGCCCGTGACCCGTTTGTTAGCGTACTGCTTCGGCATTCGCCTGGTGTTGATCGGAGAAACCAGGGAAAACTACTGATCAGAACCGCAAGCTGCTAGAATTCTCCTCCAGACAGCGACTGCATTTCACCCAGCTATCT
>BLKR01003439.1:132500-145860 GCA_011170035.1 Teleogryllus occipitalis | reverse complement strand
GGAAGGTGTATCCACAGTACTGCGCGGGCTGGGCGGTTCTTTACTCGCCGGACGCCGTTTTCCTGCTGTACCGCGAGGCGCAGCGCGCGCCCTACTTCTGGATCGACGACGTGCACGTGACGGGCACGCTGGCAGCACGCGTCAACCTCTCGCACACGCCGCTGGGAGTGCTCGCACTGAAGCCGGACCAGGTGGACGCACTGGTGGACGCGGCCCCCGGTGCCAAACCGCCGTCCTTCGCCAAGGACTTTCTCTTCGGCTCATCCAACATGAAGGAGGTACGCCCCGCCCCCATCACCCAATCTCCATGCACAAGGTACGACTTGCCCCGCCCACCCAAACCATGCACAAGGTATGCCCCGTCCCCGCCAGCCGAATCTCTAGCCGAGGAGGTACGAACCGCCGTCACCCATCCAACCTCCATGCACAAGGTACGCCCCACCCTAGCCACTTAATATCCAAGCACAACGAACGATCCGACCCCACCTAGCCAATCTCCATACACAAGGTACGGCCCATCTCTACCCACCCAATCTCCAAAAAGGTATTGACCCACCCCTGCCAGCCTATCCTACATGCACATTGTACGGCCCGTCCCCACCACCCCAGTCTCCATGTACAAGGTACGACCTACCTCTACACACCTAATCTCCATGCACAAGGTACGACCAGCCTCCAACCACCCAATCACTGTGTACACCTCCGCCTAGACCATATGAATACATAAAACGCGACCAGCACTCGTCCACACAATCTCCATGAACAACAAACTACCTCCCTTCGCCTCCCAATCTCCATGCAAAATGTATGACCCTGAAGCTGGAACCTTAGGCCTAGCAGTGAGTAGTGATATCCAAATATCCAATCACAACGAACGACCCGCCCCCGCCTAACCAATCTCCATACACAAGGCGCGATCAGCCCTACCCACCCAATCTCCTTATGCAAGGTACGACCCACCCAATCTACACGCACAAGGAACGTTCCGCCCCTTCCCACTCAGTCTCTATGCAAATACCATGCCCGTCGCTCATGGTTCACGCACATCCTCTCCATGTGCATGCACACCGCACACCTCCCATTGCTATTCCGCCAACCCCATTTACACGCTCATGCACTTCCCACGGACTCGTGACATGACTCAGGGAAAAAGATGTTGCCACTCAAACGTCCGTGATGAAGTCTTATGGTTCTAGTCTCAACATATGCAAATTTTTGACCCTAGCCTTATAGCTAGGTAGAAATCAGCCGCTGTCTGAGGAATAATCTCGCGGTCGGCTGCTCTGATCGGTAGTTTTTCGTGTTTCTCCAATCAGCACCAAGCGAATGCCGAAGCAGACCCCCGCAGACCCCCGCTCGTTAGAGCATCTTTGCTTCCCTTTTTCTTGACTCTATCCCCTCTTACACTAACGTGCACTACATTACCACTTGGAATCGGGATACCGGTCGAGCTCGTCCTGGCTGAGACGGGACCCCCCTGCCGGATATACTGATTCATTATCAATATTCTTTGACTTTAGTTCTTTTCTAGTGCTGCTCTTCTGAAGAAATATTTTTGTTTATCTTTTGTGCAGAAAGATATCTACAAACTATGGGACTACGTGCAGCGGGGACGAATCTAGCGCATCCACGTCACCGCGCCGCCGGCCGCCAGAGCGCAGCGCTGTCGTTTGCCGACACCACCCACGTCGCGCGCACTTTCTCTGCTGCTCACCCACGCGGCCTCACGGAGGATCACTCGGGCGACCGGAGCCACCACCATCACCGCGGACGCCGCTTCCCCCCCGGAGCCCAGAGCGCCGTAGCGTCCTCGCGAGGACTCGTTTCGGACGTCCGGGGAGCGACGGACGGGAACGGCCAACCGGAGTGGAGGACCACGCAACAGGTGTCGACGGAGCTTCCTGCCGGCCGGAGAAGACTGTCGAAAATGGCTCTGTGTTCAGTTGCAACCAAGCGCCCGTGCTTTACCTTCGGAGAGCGCGTTTGCATGGTTTTGGGCTGGGCGGGGGGTGGGGGGTTGTGTGAATAGGTTTCCAAGCACAGCTGCTTACGGTTAAAGCTATTGATCTATTCGCGTGGTGTGGACAGGAGGTGATGCGAGACAGTAAATAAATTTATCTGATCTTTTTTTCCTTCTGCTATTGTATCAAATTATTTTACTTTTACTTTCTTACTCTGGAATAGAGAGAAAGTTATATATAATGCAATATATAATGCTGCACGAAAAAAAGGCGAATTTGTGGCCGAAAAACTCTTATCACAGGACCCCGGTAACAAAGATATGAATAAATCCAGTTCCTAAATTTAGAAAAAAGTCCTCTAACACATGGTGTAGCCAGAATCCATTTTTTATGAGTCTTTTATACCGAAAAATCCAAAGGCAAAACGTCTGATGAACTAGTGAGCACTTATATGAAATTATGACAATTAGAAATTTGATATTCAAAAACGAAGAAAATTTTTTAGTGAAAGAAAAGATATTACACAAACTTATTTTTCAAATACAGCAAACCAAAGCGTAGCCTTCCAAATTTTAACATTTGAATTTTATCAAATGTTGTAAATCCTTGTGATACATTTTCCATAATCTTCTATCTGCAAAATCCTTTACTCATCTCATGATTGTGGGCTATCTGTCAATTCTCAGAAATTATTTTCGTCTCGCGGTTTTCTCTGGGTTGCAAAGCTGCGTAATGCCTCTGTAGGCTGAACTTTTTAACATATTACAGTTATTTCGAACACAATAAACATTTCATCATTGTTACGGTATCTACAAAAAGAAACATTTCTTCCTAAATCGAAAGAAAATTAAATGGAGTCTCATGTTGCCTGAAACAAAGGCAATTTCACACTCCCAAGGTTGTCAATCCCGCCATCCCATTGCTGCAGAGCGTTTAAACACCACCTCCTAGGAGGTGGTGGTCCAGGCCACCCATGCCTCATGACTACCTACGCCGCCATCTTAGTAACGTCACGTGCTAGTGAGCAGGCTTTATAACTCTAGGAGGTGGTGGTTTAGGGCCGTAGACGATTTTAATGACAGCTTGCATGACAAATGAGCGTCGCCGAAGACCGCATCGTAACAAAGCAAACGTATATGTGAAAAATAATTTACATATTATCACACATTCATTATTTATATTGTTATTTATTTGAAGGATACAACAGTTCCACCAAACCTATTTGAAGTTCAATAAATTGTATCCACTTAGATAATTTAAAATCAAATTGCACAAAATCAAAATGGGTTTCCTAAGTCCTTTTAAAACATACTAAAAATCCTAAAAATTCATGGCTTAACTATCTCCAGCCTCAGCCAACCACATTTGCCTGGGTGAGAAATAAACTGTGTCAATTTTGAAATGAAAATAATACATTTAAATTTTTATAAAGTGGATAAAACAATGAACGATGTTCGTATTATAACATCTTAGAGAACACTTTATTTGTTATCAAACCGGACCTAACAGCCTAATTTGATAATTTATAGTAATGTAATGAGTTTTCAATCTCAATGGCAGTCTGATCAATAACTGAATAAGTTTCTATGTTGCCTCGCATCATCAGCTCTTCTACATATCTTGCAATAAAAAAGATGTCTTCTTGGCGTTGATGCTGCGTCATTTCTCCCTTCTGCGGTGGACTCATTGCTAACGTTACTCAGAAACTATTAAGGTACAGTAAATATTATTACTAAAATAAATATCTACTATAAGAAATAAAGTAATTAAAATGCAAGTGTATGTTTTATAAATAGCTATTATGAATGTTAAACTGTAAATTTAACTTATTATTAGTTTCTATTATTGTTATGTCTAATGTTTCACTGAATCAAATATAATATAAAAATATTATAAATATTAAATAAATAATGGAAATTCTCCGAAATATGTGGAGTGAAATCGTTTACGTCTGCTCTCGGCTGTGTCGACGATCTCACAAAGGTTCAGCAGGCGCAGGAGAAGGGCTCGGGCCGAGCATCCGAGTGGGTGGCATGCACAAAAAGAGTTGTAAACAGGCAAAACGGTCCTTGGAACTCGGACAAAAGACCCGCCCTGGTTCGCCAACAAAAGTGATGTCCTGTTAGCTGAAGATCTCTTTTTTGCAGCGAACTCTCCAAATTCAAACTGAACACAGTTCACGTAAATTATTAACTTTTAAAAACAGTAATTTTGAACATAGGTTCAGAGTACTCGTACTTGAACATATACATATACTTGATTATCACTATAATAAAATGTTTTTCATTGAACTTTCTCCTTTGTCGGACTGATAATACATTAGGTACCACGGCTCCAAGACACGTTAGCCAACGTTCGTGAAATGAAAACGCATCATTTCTGCATATTAATAGCCTACCACGCCCTGAGGCGACATCCTTGTGGATTAAAAAAAAAAAATTCACGTGAATACACTACGTTTACGAATAAGTAACTTAGTATACGAAAAGGTATACTCTGTAACACTACTTCTCCGAACACCTCGCGGAGGGTCACGTCGGATGTAACACCGCTGGCATAACCTAGGAAAGTAAGAGGCGAACACCTTGCAGATAGTGTATTGCTTTGATACAACTCCTCTGGAAAGTACACTAACTATTCAGCTTTGGGCACTGCAACAATTTGTTTTCCATAATACAAATCTATACTATTGGCACTAGCTACTTTCATCTCTCGTACAGATAATTGGACATAAGGCACAAACGTCAGTGGTCAATGGTCTCAGCCTTCCAGAAACGTCGTGACGTTTGTATTTCTCTTTCCCGTCACCTAAAAGACAGTGCTTTAGTGCAGCAATGTGTCTTTGATTCGCTTTACTTCGTATGACCCACTTACCTTTTGCGAAAACTCAAAAGATTTCTGTGAAAGATTTTCGAATTTCAAATTTCGCATTTACAGTAACGCTTAAACGATATTTTCTTGACAATGGCTCGAACTTTTTCAACGAAACTTTCCATATAGGACGAGGTTCCTCGGACCAAAATTTGAGAATATTTCAAAAAAAATGAACATCGGGCGGTGATAGATAGCAACTGGCAAGAGTAAGTAGCAAGTTCGAAAAGCTAGCCCAGACCAAATAATTTGGAAAACTAGAACGAGAAAGTCTGTCATTCTGTAGCACCACTAGTTCACTTTTTCGTATACTAAGTTACTTATTCGTAAACGTAGTGTATTCACGTAAAAACGTGTAATACGTGTTTTGAGGTCCCCTGATACCGACAATGTGTTTTTCTTTCTCTTCTTTTCAAAACGTCCGTCCTTGTATGAACAACTAGCGCCCAAACCATTCGTAGGATTTTTTTCCAAAATGGATATTTCTAGGTCGATCTAGCTCGACTCGAAGCTCTGCGATTCTGAAAAATATTTGGGGATACTTTACATATGGCCCCAATAACTTTTTTCAAAATGTCCTCTTAAAAGAAGAGTAAAATAAAGAATAAAAAATAAGTTTTTTGGGCGTCTTCCTACAACTACAAAAGTGAAGATATTTTTCAATCAAGTTAAATGTTCTCCGCATTTAGTTCTTTCATTAAAGTTAAGTATTTTGTTTAGAAAATTTTAGTTTAGTTTTCGCCCAATATTGCGTGAAATATGTGCAATATTAAAAGATATCAATAAAGAATTTCTCAATAACTAGTCCATTTTCTTTCTTTGAACTTTTAGTAGCGATAGTGCTAAACGTACTACATGGACATGGCATAAAAGCCATATTGTCCTATTCTTTTTTTTTCTTCAAAAATTTCACAAATTCAATTTTTTGACATCTCTCTCGCGCCATTCATATTTACATCACCGGCGATTTAAATACATTATTGTATTTATGAGTATATATGTGCTTGAAATGATGTCTTAAAGTTTCTCGAAAACTTACAATTTTTTTGTGAATATGAGCTCAAAATTCCGCATTTTCAGAAACGCACAAACGCCATTTTCTTGAAAACGGCTCCAATATTTTCTTTTTGAATGGATAGTGCTAAATGGTCTGAATGACTTGTCATAAATGTACCATTGATGTATTCTTTTGAAATATCTCCCATGCTGTTCACTTCCAGCGATTTGTATACAATATTGCATTTGTGAGTAGACGTGCTTCAAATGACTTCCAATGAAGTTTCTCCAAAACTCAAAATGATTTTTGTGAAAAAAAGTTTCAAATTTCGCATTTGCAGCAATGCTTAAACAGCATTTTCTTAAAAACAGCTCCAAATTTTTCAACGAAAATTTCCATTTATAATGAGATTTTATTAATCTATAATATTATTGAAGTAATATTTCGGTTCTACCATTACGCAACTGAAAAATTGAGAAAATTTTGAAAAAGGGAACTTTGGGGGGCCAAATATGGCAGCTGCCAAGACCAAAGTGCTGATCCAGACCAAAGACATTAGAACACAAGAATGAGAAAGTCTGTGCCATTCTGTAGCACCACTACTTTCTTTTGCCACATCACTTTTGTTTATTCTGAAGTTTTATATCTATCACACATTTTCTTCCTACAATGCATTAAAAATGTTTGACGAACCCAACTATAAAATATGAGTTAGTCAATTTCTGTTGACAGCATCTTTTAGCATTTAATACTCCTTTCATGACTTGTTAGTAACATCACGCATTACAGCAAAACCCTTTTATACACCTGGGGGAATGGAATTTTGTCTCTTATAAGCGGGAACTCTTATACGTGGGAAATGGGTTTTTGACACGTTTAATGAAATGTTACCACATTTTTTATGGACTAGTAAGATTTGTATGATATTTTAAACTTGAGGAAACATTAATAGCTTGAAACCCGAGCCCATTTAGCCAGATCTTTTGAGTTTCAATGTACAACAAAATCTTGTTGTACGATAGAAGAGATAATACCTGATGTTATTATTCTTTCTATTTAAAATAACTCAATTTTCTGTTGCCCACCTCCCACGGTGAGGACGTTGGGTTGGATTTGGGAGGCAAAAGTATGTACAATATTCTGCTGACCCCAGATCAGAGGAGCCCGCAAGTGTTTGTCTAGTGTATGGTCGAATATGCGTCTCTTCGGGACGTCAAGGGCAACCGGCTGTCGGCTGGATAAAAGCCATAGGGGAAGAAAAAAAAAAAGAAAAAAAAACCAACAACGTACTCTTTAAATGTAACCCCTGTAAGACCCGTTTCGTCCGCATTAAAAATATCTTTCAGTTCATAATCTTTAATGAGGGAAGGTAAATTGTCCTTCCACTCGTCCACTTTTTCCGCACTCACACTGTTGCTTTCCCCACAAATGTTTCTATACACAATATCATGCCTCTTCTTAAACCTATCAATCCACCCATTCGACGCCGAAAAATCTTCAATGTTCAAGCGCAGAGCAATTTCATGCGCCTTCTCCCGCAAAATGTTCCCATCAACGGGGGCACCTACAGCTCTGCACTGTTGGAACCACTCCAACAGATCCTCTCCAATTCATTGAAGGGAGACAATCGAATCTTTTTCGCCGAACCCATCTTCCCGGCGGCATTGAGGATTTCTTCTCTTTTGCATTTTCTTTCCAAGGGACGAAACTGGAATTTTCAATCTTTCCGCCACAGCTCTCAGAAATTGCCCTTTACATTTATCAACTTCATTGATAATGTCCAACTTCTCGGCTAGCGATAAAACCTTCCGTTTCGATGCCATAACTCGGACAAACTTTTTGCCAACTTCGTTGAAGGCAAAAACAAAACCAAAAAAAACAGCATTAATTCACTCGTGTAGCACTAACGTGCGTATGTAATAATGTACACGCGTACTAATGCAGTATTACATACTAATAACTGCACTATCTACACTCGAAATTGTGCACGTGGCAGAAAATGGCTCCACTGCACCAAAAATAATAGAAATGTACGCACTACAGCGTCTTTCTTGTTGCCAAGAGACACGAAGCTTACAGAATGAGCTTTCCTCAAGAGAAATTTGCAGCCCGCTTACCCCCCTCCAAGTGACGCTGGAGTGCAAAATCCTACTCCAGTCTATTTAAAGCACGTGCCCCAACCCTTACCAAGCTGACGAAATTCCTGAGTCACCTGGAGGAAACTTTCACGCTTTGTCTCTTACCAGCGGGAAGGAACGCATGGCGGGGCATAAAATCTTGTCTACAATAGCGGGAATCTCTTATAACGGGGTCTCTTATATGCGGGAAATAAATACATTGTTAATATACAACTGACCTCGGGACCGTGAATTTTGTCTCCTATGTGCGGGATTCTTTTATAACGGGGTTTTGCTGTATATATTTACCTACAATACATTTTTATGAATCTACTTACACTTAACAGACACTTCGATTATACTTACAATTCTGTAAACAGCAAAATAATAAATTTTATACTTTCAAGTTAATATAAACTGATATTAATGTGAAACTATATATTTGTTGGCCGAAACTCTAGCATCGGCTGGTTCATTTTTCCGCGAAGTTCGTCTTAGCTCAGATTCTTGGCTTTGTTTTTATTTTATGGTATACGAGATCTCAATCAAGTGTAGAGTTTGCACATGATTAAGAGACGAACTGATTAAAATTTCTCTACAGACAATTTTTAGGAAAGAATGTTACATATTCATACACATTCATTCACACACTAAGAAAAACTTTTTTAAAAAGTGTTCGAACTTACTAATACATTTGATAGTTTCCAATTTAAGAACTATAAAAACTGTTTAGTAAAATGAATTATTACAAAGAACATTTTTGTGGAATATCGCTGCAAGATTTGATAATATAAATTTTGTTGAATTCATTTCATTTTTGAATCTGAAATTACATTAGTGTGACAAGAAACATTAGTCTGGGCATTTTATTCACTGCCACTAGTCAAGACAAAACTTTCTCTTAGATACTTAATTCAGTTAATTTTTTTTCCAGTTTTTGTGGGGGCCCATGGGCTACAACCCCACCTTAAATCCGACCCTGACAATTTGTGATATAGTGTGCAGCTAATTGCTACGTTCATGTTTATCGATTTTGCTGTGTACTCTACAATATTTCTGGTGTCTTGAACAATTTTTATTGACTAATTGTTTGTGTTCCTGTGGTTCTATTTCAAGTCTTAGCCATAAATATAAGAGTAGTAGTGGGAAAGTTGTCTGATGATTGAGTAAATAATGGCTTTGGCAGTTCTTTTCAATGTTCCCAAAATGGCCCTTACATAGCCCCTCCCACTAAAAGTGAAATTTTGGTGGGAACAAACTTAAACTATTTTAAATAACACAGTGAAAAATACTGCAAGTCTGTTTATTTAAATGATCAGAGGCTGTAAGTTTATAATTAATATCTTATTGTTCCACTTGTGCTTTATCTCAAATGCAATTTCTTTCTTCAGTGACCTTATCCAAGTCAATTTTGCTGCCTAGACCAGGGATGTTCAAATGCAAGAATTCCAGCCAACTGTCTGCATACCACTCACCTTTCACTATCACGCTCGAGAACCTCCCACTTGAAGGGCTGATTCGAAAAGCAGCAAGCCATACCAGTTGTCTGCAAAACACGACTGTCAGACTAGACCAGATATGCAAAGAGAAGTGAACTTGAGCAGCCCTGTATCGAACTGATCAAATTTTCCCCCTGCCAATCCTAAGGGGCTTCCATTGGGGCCTGTCTAAATGAGATCAGTTCACTCTATACCAACTCTGGGATTCCTCTATTTTGACCTGTCTAGAACTGATCTGATCTTATCTTCCCTGTGTCAACCCTTTGGGATTTCCCGAACTATAACATCAAAAGCCCCCTCAACTGAATCATCAGAAATTCACACTTCCAGTTCTATTTCCTTTCATTCCAAATTTTCTTCTCTGCTTTTGATATACAGTATCTGGATTACAATGAAAACATTTTAATTGACAAATCAGACAATACTGACATTCAATGTTTGATCATGGCTTGCAATTATGTCTTACTGTCTTTGGTGTTCAAAAATATAAGCACACAAATTACACATGTACAATACTTGCATACAACCAAACCAAACTTGTACACTTTATTGAAAATGGTAGGAATTTTCTGAGTGAAGGAATGGAATAAACATAATATTAGATTTATTCACATGGACATCTCAAGTGATTTATTAAAATAGTACACTCATATTTATGTATAACTATAGTTTTAAGAAATATATAATACAGAAAAAAGTACATTTCACTAAATAAACAAAACTGTGGTCACATTATTTTATTTTGTTTCATCCTTGACAATGGCACTACCAAGATCATGTAACATGACACTCCTGAAGTGTAAACAGGAATTTTGGAACAGTGCAACACATGTTCCTCTTTGGTACTTTGCCTTCTTCACAAAAATCACAGAATAAAGGAAGATGCAAATGCACAAAGAATGACAGACTTTTTATGCCAGGAAATACTTACTATATTCCTGCCTTTGAAGACAAAATCTCCAAAAGGAATCTTGAATGAAGGCCATCTCACTAACCCTCAAGGAACGACTCGCCGAGGACGTCAGCACTGGCTTTCCGCATCGCAATCTGAGTTTTTTACTTCTGCAAAAGCAAATTTATACACCAATTAATTCATCAAGAAGAATTTTATCTCAATATATTGTTAATAATATAAACAACAAAAATAGTAATAATAATTTTTCAAAAACGTTTTTGCAACACAAATATAAAATTTTTTCCCCACTCATCATCCTAAATTTTAAAAAGATGCTCTGTAAATTCCTTTTCACAAATTAGAAGGGGCTTTTGATTTTTTCAGGGTAATATTTTTTAAAGTAATCAAAAACATGCTATTGTATAATAGGTCCAAAGGTGAACTTCAATCCTCACACCGATAGGTGTGAGGATTTATAGAAAGGATAACTAAAGATACAAAAATACTCCATCAGAGTTCAGAATAAAAAAAGCATTTTCTAATTCAACTTCATTTAAACTTATTTCATGACCCGCAGACCGGTCGGGAGCTTAGCTTGTCCCGGCTGGGGCAGTGCCCCACTAGTGGGAGAGTCTTGGTTAGGGGGAAACCCCACTAGCCGACGGTAGGTTGGCGCCGGATCTCGCCATCCAGCGGGGGAAGATCACCGCCATCTCCCGAGAAAAAAACATGCACTACAGTAACGGGACTAATGACCACAGTAGTTGACACGCCCGGAAACACGAAAAAATCAATCAATCAATTTCATGACCCGCGATGAGAAAAGGTCATTGAAACAAAAAAATGCCAAGAATGACTAATGATTTAAACAGTAATTAATGCTGTATTACAAACATTTTAAAAAGAATATTTAGGAACTCAATTACAGTATCATGAGAAGTAGACATACAAATGAGAGTTGTGAGAAAGTTGAAGAATATTAAAATGAATTTTCATGCTCCTGGCATATTTGCCTTTCATTAGAAATTGAAAAGATCTGACATGACTCTCATTTCAATCACTCAATCATGATTCTGATCTGAAAAATATAATATAATAGTTACAACAATTATTATCTAAGAAGTCAAGCAACAAACCTGCTCGAGGCAACACTCAGAACCTCGGGATAGACTCACTACCCAAAACAGCTCATCTGATAGGGTATTTTCAGGAGCCATCTTCAAGGGTATCACGAGCTACACATTGTCTTTCTTCATACTTCCATTAGGACTATTTTTCATCTGGAGAAATTTCCGAAATACCATATACTCCAGCTAACAAGCGACCATAATTTAACGGTACAGGCTCTTTTGGAGCAATGTAAGGGCCATGTTCTCCAACATAAACATATCTGTATTAGTTAAGAAATCTAACTATTTGTTTTACAATGTTAGTTGATTCCTTCATCTAAATACACAAATTTATATCTTAATATTAAATATATGCTATCATGCAAATATATGCTCATCATGCAAATCTATCATTTCAATACCACCAAAAATTATAACCTTCATTTGGAATAGTAATGAGGGGAGAAAGAATGTGAACTACTTGTAATTAAAAAGGTTATTTTTAAAGCCGCATAAGTCACTCTCTTTTGCATTTTCTTTTTGTGAGAAAATAGAAGCTGCAGGATAGATGCATATTCCATGTGTAAATCCCATAAATCATATGAATAGACCGTGAGGACACTGCAAAATTTTGGTTTGATTTTGAAACACTAAGTAATTTACTTGCGGGGTATGTATGACTGTATATGTATGAATGTACATGTAAGTATGCATACACACAGAGAGTATCACTGGGATATCACTGTCAGAAAGATTGGTTAAAAGGAATGTTCAATACATTTCCTATACAATACAATTCCCGTATACTGTCATAGAAAAACACATTTCAAGCAACTGTTTCTGTCAAATGAATCATGTTTGATGTAGATGCACAGTGTCATTTCACATAACATTGTAATAAATGTGTCAAATTACAAACTGAACCTCCAATGTGTATTGCTGAGCAAAACTTATCTGTGATTTTGTGTTGTGAACTGCCCTTTATATATTGTGTTTCAATATTTGTTGAAAGAAGATTCCCAATGATGTCAATGATCCTTCATATTTGAATGTGTTTGGGTTTGAATTGCTCCATAAAAATGGGTTTTTGTTTCCCTAGAGACATGTGTTGCGATTCTTATGCTGTAATTCACACAATGAGATCTTGTTGGATATTCTATTACATTTTGGAGGGAACCCTTGCTTCATAGTATGGCTGTCAGCAATGTTCGAAGTGGGGTTCTATTCCAAAGCTTTATTCACTGTTAAAACAATGATTTACAGTGCCCGAAAATAGATCAAGTCCTAATCAAGTAGTAAAGCAAGTCCATCTACTTTTCTCTAAATGAAAAAAAATTGATAATAATGGAGATTCAACTTAAACCATGCTGATGTCACTGAATCACAAACATGACTCACCCAACTTGTATTAACAGGAACTAATAGTAATTATACATCAGAAAATTCACTCTTTTATATTTCTTTGATCCTGGTGAATAAGCTGATAAGTCATAAACACTTAATTTTACAGGAGAGTAAAAAATAATATTTAAATGAATTAAATCAGGAATTAATAATATTCAAACGATGGTGATATTTAAACAAAATTATTTTTGTGTAGGTTTTGTTTGAATGTCATTAATTCTTTATTTATAGCATTAGTTTAAAGTTGTTTTTTGCTCCCCTGTAAAATTAAGTTTTTTTGACTCGTCAGCTTATTCTCAGGGGTCAAAAATTTATGATTTAACTTTCAACTAATGGGGTATATACTGAAAGACCTATTACACTTTCCACCTACAAACATTGATATTGAAATGACTTACATATTTACAGATGACTATACACAAATCATCTACTTCCATCAAAATTTATAAAATGTTTTTACCTGCATAAAATCTGCAAACTGAATGCTTCAGATGATTACACTAATTA